>CM055898.1:77566614-77659114 GCA_029582155.1 Panopea generosa | reverse complement strand
TCAGTCCATAGTTTAGATGGAAAGTTTATGGTTTGCTATTCTAAATTTGAGAACAGGTAAGTAGATATGTTTCAGTTTAATACAATGTCTTATTTGCAATAAAACATATATAGACAAACATTTCAAGAGAAACATTTCAAATACTAACTGGTTAATTTGTGACAAGGACCCAGAAGGAAACTTAACGCTTATGTAATCTGTCTCCCTAGAAATACCTTGGCAATACTGTTAGATATTTTTCGCGGTAAGTTTGCCCTTGCTCGATGGATGCAGTCTGTCTCGCCATTGAGCAAGATCTTGGTCACGGTAAAACGCCCGTATGATGAAAGAAAACGTCGATAATCGGAACTGGTTGGTACTATTTTGTACATTTGTGTGTTTTAAGTGTTTATTGTAACAAGAATTTGTATAGATATCTATATAATTCCTTGATTATTCTAACTTGGCATGTCATTATTTCCACGAACCAATCTGGAATCTCAAATTTGTCCAGACACTCGTATACCCCGCCTCCTCCCTCCACCCAGCACTCTTTAACACGAAAAAGTCATATTTGGATATATCTGCCTGGGTTTATGGCCATAAACAAAATCATAAAAAAATAAATAATCATTAAGACGCCGTCTCAAGATCACACCTTTCATCACTAAGGTCGTTGGTTCGAGTCCCGCTCACGCCAAAAACTTTATGTGAAAAAGTTTGCCAGTTACTTGCGGAAGGACGATGGTTCTACTCAGTCTGAGGTCTTTTTCCACCAGTAAAACTGGACATGCCATATATAACCTGAAATGTGTTGAAAACGGCGTTAAACTCCATTAAAAAATCATAAGTCACACGAGTGACTCTATTGTTAATCTTCTTTCGTACGTTGACTGTGTCATCGTATTGAAAATAGTAAAATAACGACACATATTTGTAAATTCTTTTAGTCGGCCCAGCACACACAGACAAACTGACTTCTGTTTGTCATTACAAACTGACTTCAGTTTGTCATTTTCGGCGTTCGATATTCAACATGAAACAATCCCCAGCCCCAACATTCTCAGCCTGAAATATTGAAGTGTTACGTACTTATTAATGAGAAGACGAAAAACGAATATCAAACTATGTTCTAAGTGGCCTCAGCAAGGTCATTATTGAATGGAAAAATTAGAAAGACATGTATATGCATTTCAAAGGTATTTTATTCCTAACAGTCGAGTGTCCGCCTCGCATGTAGAACGTTGAGGGTTCGATCCCCCGTCGGGTCATACCAAATACTTAAAGAATGTTACTAGAAACTTCCTCGCTTGGCGCTTAGCATTTAGAGGATAGTTCTAGGTCTGGTTGGCCCGGTGCCAGTATACTATGACTGGGTGTGGTATCGTACCATGTATCTGCGGCACGCTACTTCAGCTCAAAATATTGTCTCAAGTAGACACCGCAGGGCTTAAACAGTATCAGTACAATATGTTCGTTTAAACATATTGTATTCATAAATTATGTACAGCATACTCCACAACATACATAGCAATAGGTTTGAAAAAAAAATCTTATATAGTTTTTCTCCTTAATAACTTGTACAAACATTTGTGTAAGGTGGCGAAGATTCATAAGATTTGTTTTGACATATCAACAAAATACAGTTCTATAAAAGAAATATAATGTTTACATCGATAGTTGTATGTCTTGTTAAGTTTTAAAAGAAGACAAAATTTTATAACATGTTAACAGACGAGTGATCTTTATCCATCTTCCATTTTCCTGCCCCGTATGGCTAGCGTCATATTGGAAAAGGATAACCCCAATTCATTCAAAACTCAAAAATATTTTTTTATTACAATTACTTCATAAAAATCACACTCGACGACGGTACGGGCGGAAAATCGAGAGCCTCGCCAGAAATGTCCGAGTAGGTATATCGGAAAAATATTAAAGCAATAGGTGTGAATGCCAATATTATTCCTATTATGCCAGATTGAATACCAAAAAAAAAACATTACCAATTTAGGATTGACAGTAAATACAAAACAGTTTGAAGAAACGCTATCAAGTAATTTCCAACCACTAAATATGCAGTAAAACACGCAATGAATACATATCACAATGGCGCGGTTTCAACCTATTCGCAGAGATATGTTATTAAGTCACTGATATAGTTATGTAATTTTATTTGAAAGAGCACAACAAAGAATACACTTTATTTACGCATATTTATGGTGCGTAACAAACAATGACACCTCCTTTGAAAACTATAAGAATGCAAAGCAAATACTTTTTTTGAAAAATGCATATCATGTATAACATAACGTTCGGGGTGGCCGCAGCTGAACTGAAATATAATACCTATATTGCAGTTCATTTGCAAGTTTAGCGTTTCTGTTTTTAAAATGAGCATTTATTGTCTTATGAAAGACAGCGCAGTGTGTGGTATGAGCTAATTACGCGGATGATCTCAGTTTACAGGAAATTAGTGTCATATAAGTATGAAGGAAGTAACTAATCCTTTATTACAGGTGTGCTTCTTTAAAAAGGCCCCAGCGTGGTCTAGTGGTAGAGCCTTCGCCTCGTATGTGGAAGGTCGTGGGTTTGGTCCCCGGCCGGGTCATACCAAAGACTTTAAAAATGGTTCTAGAAGCTTCCTCACTTGACGCTCAGCATTTAGAGGATAGTTATAGGTATGGTCGGTAAGGTGACAGTATAATGTGACTGGGTGGGGTATCATACCATGTTTGTCTGCGGCATGATACTCCGGTGTGACAGCGCTCAGAATAATGTCTCACGTAGACATCGTCGCGATATGACTGAAAAAAAACAACACAAAAAAACAACAACAACAACTTATTTAATAAATAAAATATAATTTAGGCCCTTCGAGGTTTTTATTAGGTCTGGGGAACATGGCCAATTATTTTTAAGGATCTTGGGAATATTGACCATTATTTTCAGGGATCCAGGGATCAAATGCCTAACTTTAGAGATCTGGGGGTATTTTTGGGGATTTGGGGAACAATGACCATTACTTCAAGAAGTCCAGAAAACAGAGACACCCCGTCTGGGAAGGCCTCGTTATTAAATGGGAAATTACTGCTGATAAATCCGAATATCACCTAAATACGACACCTACGTGTTACTCAATTAAAACATTTGTAAACTGAATAAATTCCATACCTATTTTTTTTCAGTAGCTAAAGCTGTGATGTGAACATGTGCAGAACACTGTGTTATATTCAAAGGTGTCCGAAACTATCGTGTGTCCAGCGGACAAACAGGGTAAATCTCTATTTGTACGTGCGCAAACGGGTCAGGTATACCTGTGCGCTTTCTTATCGATATTTTTATCTTCAGTCTTACAGCAGTTAGTGTAAATGTTTTGACATAAAAATATTCCACACTGAATGGGACCTTGTACTGAGCAAAAGTACACTGCCTGTGTCCGTGTGTGTGTGTGTGTGGGGGGGGGGGGGGGGGGGGGGGTCAGGAATAGCGCGGAACATGACGGACGTCTACATGTCAAAGTTTAGAACCAAGGCAGCTATATAATCGACACAACCCAAGGGATCGGCCTCTGTTGGCGACTTCTGTTACATGTGTCACACTTGCTACAAATAACAATCGAACCTGCGATCACATAATACAATATATGCTTTATTTTGACAACTGCGCCCTTTATAAATGTCACGCCGGGATTCAAACCTAGTGCTAACACTGATTAAAACACTTAACACAGTCTGTTGAGCTATTTCAATTATGTAGGCCCGTCCCAAACAGATTGGTCAAAGGCGATGTCTCATTATCTCTCACCTCTCACTAATGCATGGGCGAAGGACCGTTTTAATTACTGCGGGTGTGTGTGTGTGTGGTGGTGGGGTGGGGAGAGGGTGGAGTGGTCAACAACCTGAAGAGAGAGTATATGAGGATGCACTTCCAGGTTCCAACGTTTATGCTGAACTTGAATATTGCCCCCCCCCCCCGCCCCCTGGCTCCTACGCCTATGTAATGAGATCGTACGCACGGGCTCAGCATGGTCCACACTATTGAGAAATTCGCCAATTGCTCTGTCAGAGGACAGCATCCCTTTAAACATGGCTTGCTGTGTGTTGAAAGTGGCGTTAAATACATCTTTATGCAAAGTAAAAACGAACAATTTTAGTCAACATATATTATGGCAGATTTCGTTACATTCGTCACATAGAGGGTTAGCTGGGGCCGGGTGGTCTAACGTAACATATATTACATGGCAGATTTCGTTACATTCGTCACATAGAGGGCTAGCTGTGGCCGGGTGGTCTAACGTAACATATATTACGTGGCAGATTTCGTTACATTCGTCACATAGAGGGCTAGCTGTGGCCGGGTGGTCTAACGTAACATATATTACGTGGCAGATTTCGTTACATTCGTCACATAGAGGGCTAGCTGTGGCCGGGTGGTCTAAGGTAACATATATTACATGGCAGTTTTCGTTACATTCGTCACATAGAGGGCTAGCTGTGGCCGGTTGGTCTAACGTAACATATATTACATGGCAGATTTCGTTACATTCGTCACATAGAGGGCTAGCTGTGGCCGGGTGGTCTAACGTAACATATATTACATGGCAGATTTCGTTACATTCGTCACATAGAGGGCTAGCTGTGGCCGGGTGGTCTAACGTAACATATATTACATGGCAGATTTCGTTACATTCGTCACATAGAGGGCTAGCTGTGGCCGGGTGGTCTAACGTAACATATATTACATGGCAGATTTCGTTACATTCGTCACATAGAGGGCTAGCTGTGGCCGGGTGGTCTAACGTAACATATATTACATGGCAGATTTCGTTACATTCGTCACATAGCGGGCTAGCTGTGGCCGGGTGGTCTAACGTAACATATATTACATGGCAGATTTCGTTACATTCGTCACATAGAGGGCTAGCTGTGGCCGGGTGGTCTAACGTAACATATATTACATGGCAGATTTCGTTACATTCGTCACATAGAGGGCTAGCTGTGGCCGGGTGGTCTAACGTAACATATATTACATGGCATATTTCGTTACATTCGTTACATAGAGGGCTAGCTGTGGCCGGGTGGTCTAACGTAACATATATTACATGGCAGTTTTCGTTACATTCGTCACATAGAGGGCTAGCTGTGGCCGGTTGGTCTAACGTAACATATATTACATGGCAGATTTCGTTACATTCGTCACATAGAGGGCTAGCTGTGGCCGGTTGGTCTAAGGTGCTCTCTCAAGGTCACTTCATGCACTAAAGCGTTTAAATTAAGATGTTCAATACCAAATGTTGTTACACATTTATATCATTTATTTTCCATGTTTGACAAAAGATCATCCTCTTTTAGACACAAAACCGAAAAAGATTCGAGAGTAAGATAATAATAAAACTATATTTTAACTTTGTTCAGATATTTCCCGTGTGTGTATGTTTATTTATTTTGTCATATATTTGTAATAGTGAAAAACTATAATAGTTTAAGTCAGTAAAATATAAAAATTATCTATCTCTGTTTATCATGTCCCCGCTAAGGTCATAGGTTTGAGTCCCGCTCTCTCCAAAATCAGTATGTATGTATGAAAGTTTGTCAGTCACTTGCGGAATGACCGTGGTTCTACTTAGATCCATTCCGTGGTCTTCATCCACCAATAGAACCGGATATGCCATATATAATCTGAAATGTGTTGAAAATGACGTTAAATTCCATTCAAAATATGTATTACATATCAGCTCGCTGTATTATAACAGAACCGTTATAATGCCTGATTCCCTGAAATTATTGCGTTCTGTGTGTTGATATGAAGTTGACAGTGTCCAGGACAATATGTTTAGCTAACGTTTTCAAACTTTTAACCGAACTGAACGCAGCCCAGATTCCTAAAGTTGTATATAAACTAACAGTACCTTATATACAAACATAGCTATTAAAATCATGTAATTGTACAACCCAGCCAGTTTGACGAGAAGGAAGTAGTTAACACCTGCACCTATTTACAGTACCACAACGCACAACAAAAAAACGACACAAAACATTTATCTGATAACCGTCCACGAGTATATTTTTATGATACCACGGTATTATGTTATCAAAAGCCATACTCCATTTTAAAATGGATTTTTTATGAAAATGGAATTTGATACAAGGTAGCTTCTTTTCATTATATTCAAGTAGGCAATTAAATACTAGACGTTTATATAATTTATTCATTGGATGAATGAACGAAGCACAGGGCGTAATACATATTAATAGCCCAAAAAACAGGATGTCGATTTATTTTTTTGTATTATCTTTTAGGGAAGGCATATTTATTAATATGCTCTTGACAAACAGCAGTCTTGTTTAAATGGTGAAAAGTTCGTCACTGACTTGTGGAGGACCGTGGGTTCGATCCGTGTATAGACCGTCCAGACCGCGAGTTCGATCCGCAGGTAGTCCGTCCAACTTGTGGCGGATCATGGGTTTGATCCGTGGAAAGTCCGTTCAACTTGTGGCAGATCATGGGTTTGATCCGTGGAATGTCCTTCCAACTTGTGGCGGATCATAGGTTTGATCCGCGGAAAGTCCGTCCAACTTGTGGCGGATCATGGGTTTGATCCGTGGAAAGTCTGTCCAACTTGTGGCAGATCATGGGTTTGATCCGTGGAATGTCCGTCCAACTTGTGGCGGATCACGGGTTCGATCCGCGGAAAGTCCATCCAACTTGTGGCGGATGACGGGTTCGATCCGTAGGGAGTCCGTCCAACTTGTGGCGCATCATTGGTTTGATCCGTGGAAAGTCCGTCCAACTTGTGGCGGATCACGGGTTCGATCCGTGGTAAGTCCGTCCAACTTGTGGCACATCACGGGTTCGATCCGTGGAAAGTCCGCCCATCTTGTGGCGCATCACGTGTTCGATCCGTGGAAAGTCCGTCCAACTTGTGGCGCATCACGGGTTCGATCCGTGGAAAGCGGCGCATCATCGGTTCGATCCGTGGAAAGTCCGTCCAATTTATGGCAGATCACGGGTTCGATCAGTGGAAAGTCCGTCCAACTTGTGGCGCATCAAGGGTTTAATCCTTGAAAATCTGTCCGACTTATGGCTGATCACGGGTTGCATCCGTGAAAAGACTGTTCTACTTGTGGCTGATTACAAGTTCGATCTCTGGAAAACTCATTCGGCTTGTGGCTGATCACTGGTTAAATACGTGAAAATCTGACCGACTTGTGGCTCAGTGATTACAGGTTGCATCTGTAGAAAATCTGTCCGACTTGTGGAGGATCACGGGTTCGATCCGTGGAAAGTCCATAAGACTTGTTGCTGATCACCAGTTTAATCTGTAAAAAGACTGATCGACTGGTGGCTGATCATGGGTTCGATCCGTAGAAATTCCGTCAGACTTGCGGCTTATAACGGGGTCGATCCGCGGAAAGTCTGTCCGACTTGTGGTTGATCACGGGATAGATTCGTGGAAAGTCCTTCCATCTTGTGTCGGATAACTGGTTGCATCCGTGGAAAGTCTGTCTGACTCGTTGCTGATCATGGGTTCAATCCGTGAAAAGTCCGTCTAACTTGTAGCGGATCACGGGTTCGATCTATGGAAAGTCCGTCCAACTTGTGGCGGATCACGGGTTCGATCTGTGGAAAGTCCGTCCGACTTGTGGTTGATCACGGGTTCGTTTCGTAGAATGTCCGTCCGACTTATGGTTGATCACGGGTTCGATCCGTGGAAAGTCCGTCCGACTTGTGGCTGATCACCTGTTTGTGGCTGATCACCGGTTTAATCAGTGAAAAGTCCGTCCAACTTGTGGTTGATCACCGGTTTAATCATTGAAAAGTGCGTCCTACTTGTGGCTGATCACCGGTTTAATCAGTGAAAAGTCTGTCCGACTTGTGGCTGGTCACCGGTTTAATCAGTGAAAAGTCCGCCCAACTTGTGGTGGATCACGGGTTCGATCTGTTGAAAGTCCGTCCGAATTGTGGCGAATCATGGGTTCGATCTGTGGAAAGTCCGTCCAATTTGTGGCGGATCACGGATTCGATCTGCGATAAGTCTGTCCGACTTGTGGTTAATAACGGGTTTGATCCGTGGAAAGTCCGTCAGACTTGTGGCGGATCACAGGTTCGATCTGTGGAAAGTCCATCCGACTTGTGGCGGATCACGGGTTCGATCTGTGGAAAGTCCGTTCGACTTGTGGCGGATCACAGGTTCGATCCGTGGAAAGTGGCGGTCAACCCGGCATCTCTTCTATGTGATTTTGGGGCTTTCTTATTTGTACACTTTCTGATAGGGCATTATATATACATCATTTTAATTAAAAACACAAACGTGACACTGTTTAGAAATAAGTTCTTTCGCTTTCAACACAGATTTGGTTATCTTTCTTGAATATTTCATTATTCGCGTGTCCGTCGTGCGCATGCGTGTAAAGCAGTCATCTCTGAAAGTCACGCATCTCCGATAATGGTTCACAGCCAAGATGGACATCGGATCCCTCCATCTGCAATTATAGAATGGAAAATGAATTCTCAAGAAACCAATTTACTTTCGTTTCGTACTTTTTCATTTTTAAAAATGCAAATGTTGTATTTGCTATTACTATCTTTCATTTTGATTTCAAGTAAAATTAAAAGTTATTTCAAGTACAACAAAAACATTATTTTAAGTACATGTACCAGGAAAAGTTATTTTAAGTACAACGAAAATTTATTTCAAGTACCACGAAAAGTTATATCAAGTTCCACGAAAATATATATCAAGTACCATGAAAAGTTATTTCATTTACAATGAAAATATATATCAAGAACAATGAAAAGTTATTTCAATACAACAAAAAACGTTATTTCAAGTACAATGAAAAGTTATTTTAAGTACAAGTACAATGAAAAGTCATTTTTAGTACAACGAAAATTTATTTCAAGTAAAACAAAAAGTTATTTCAAGTTCAATGAAAAGTTATTTTAAGTACAATGAAAAGTTATTTCAAGTGCCACGAAAAAGTTATTTCAAATACCACAAAAAGTTATTTCAAGTACAACAAAAAGATTTTTCAATTACCACGAAAAGTTCTTTCAAGTACCACAAAAAATTATAACAAGTACAGCGAAAAGTTATTTCAATAACATCGAAAAGTTATTTCAAGTACAACAAAAAGATTTTTCAATTACCACGAAAAGTTATTTCAAGTACCACAAAAAGTTATATCAAGTACAACGAAAAGTTATTTCAATAACATCGAAAAGTTATTTCTAGTACAATGAAAAGTTATTTCAAGTATAATGAAGAGTTATTTCAAGTACCACAAAAAGTTATATAAAGTACAACGAAAAGTTATTTCAATAAAAACGAAACGTTATTTAAAGTACCACAAAAATTTATTTCAAGTACAATGAAAAGTTATTTTAAGTACAACGAAAAGTAATTTCAAGTGCCACGAAAAAAGTTATTTCAAGTACAGTAGAATTTCAGCATCATACTATACATGTGCATGTATATACATCAAAACAGAAATTCGGCCGAGACCTGATAAGTGGTTCGAGCTATATGTGGTTTTCCAGCCATCCGTGTTCGGGCCAATGACGTTCCACTATACTATGAAAAATTATTTTAAGTACAGCGAAAAGTTATTTCAAGTTCAATGAAAAGTTATTTCAAGTACCACGAAAATATATATCAAGTACATCGAACAGTTATTTCATTTACAACGAAAAATATATCAAGTACCATGAAAAGTTATTTCAAGTACAACGAAAAGTTATAGCAAGTATTATAAAAAGTTATTTCAAGTACAATAAAAACGTCATTTTAAGTACAATAAAATTTTATTTCAAGTAAAACAAAAAGTTATTTCAAGTACAACGAAAAGTTATTTCAAGTTCATGAAAAGTTATTTCAAGTACCACAAAAAATTATTTCAAATACCACAAAAAGTTAGTTTAACTACAATGAAAAGTTATTTCAAGTACCACGAAAAGTTATTTCAAGTACCACAAAATGTTATTTTAACTACAATGAAAAGTTATTTCAAGTACCACGAAAAGTTATTTCAAGTACCACGAAAAGTTATTTCAAGTGCAATAAAAAATAATTGAATAGTAAGTTCAAGTAAAAAAAAAGAGTTATTTCAAATAACAACTGTGCTCTTATATGTTTTAGGTCGGATTTAATATAAACGGATTGCAAATTTTCTTTCGACATTTTTGTTATTTTCCCATACCTTCAAATACTTAGTATTCGTATACCGTTCATAGAACTGATTACGAAACTAAAAATAACATTAATAAATAATATGTCAGATTACTGGAAAAAAAACTATTAACGTTCTTTCTTAACATAACGCACCATAAAGGACCGCACGACACTTGTAATGTATTCGGATTTAATTTAATTTTCAAGGACGTATATCTATACGATTTAAATAACAATTACTCAAAAAAAAACGCCAATACGTGCACTGGCAGTAATTTCGTTTCCATGGTTCAAGGCGTTGTGTTATGCATATCTTTGGTTATCCGTGACAAAAGGCGACACATGATTCTTTCTTCAGTTGTAAGCGGTATTATGACAGAAAAAAAAAACAAAGAAATTATTAAATTTGTATATTCAAAACATTAAGATAGTCAGACCATTAATAAAGTTGTATAAACTAATTTGATAATCAATTTAATCAATCAATCAACCAATAATCAATCAATCAATCAATCAATCAATCAATCAATCAATCAATCAATCAATCGATCGATCAATAATCAATCAATCTCTCTCTCTTACTCCTATTTCTCTGTTTCTCCCTCCTCTATATCTCCTTCTTCCCTTCTCTCTCTTTGTCTCCTCTCTTTCCTTTCTCTCTCCCTCCTTCTCTACCCCTCTCTCTCTCTCTCTCTTTCTCTCTCTCTCTCTCTCTCCTTCTCCTTCTCTCTCTCTCTCTCTCTCTCTCTCTCTCTCTCTCTCTCTCTCTCTCTCTCTCTCTCTCTCTCTCTCTCTCTCCATGATATTGTATTATATCATATGGATAATGAAATCCAATATGTTTAGACCACACTTACATAGTAAAGTTTGCACTGGTCCCAAGTTTTGCAGCCATGCGTGACCACACTTCCCCTCTCCACCCGTGCTGGTAGGTGTATCAATTTCCGCTGATTTATGTCGATCGGTTTCTCAGAGATTGTCCGGTTCCTGAATTGACCAATCGTTAATGGTTCCGATGGGTTCGTCTTTCCCCAATCCAGGGTAAATATTTCACTGTAGAATCCGATGGCTGCAGCGTTTGGGACAAGTCGCATAAGTCGATTCTTAAAGTAAATATTAAAAGAAATGAATTAAAAATTGCTTTTTATTTGGACGAAGTTTAACGTTAATATCTCCACAATATACAATTGTATGCCTGTACATAGACGCGGGGCTGTAGTGCAGTGGAAAGGTTGTGGGTACGATCCCCGCTCCTTCGATGCCTCTCAAAAACAACACTCAGTTCTGGTTCTACACTGGAAGCCGATTCGAGAGCGGTTCATGCAAGCTTTGTGATTTCTTCGCAATCGATATAAAATAAATTAGCATCAACTAAATTTGCATTGTAGATGATAAGGCTATATGGTAGCATAGTTCAAACTTTCTCTAGATGAGGAAAACTTTTATAAATGTGTTCTATCTAGTTAATGAATCAAGGGTCGTATCTTTCAAAGAAAAGAAGTCGGTTTAATGGCAGCTTATTTTAAATGAATCTTTAAACACATGACCCTTCTGCAAATCCCTAGCAAACTTCTTACATTTATACACGCTCTGATCAACCGATGGACCCTGAGATGAAAACGAGTCCCAATACATATTAATGTAATGAAGACATTTTGTGAGACACATTTCCCTGAATAAATGTCAACAAAAGACGACTTTTGTCGACAAAACATTAAACTAACTTATTCAATTACTGTGTTCATATTTATCTATATTTATCACATATTTATCACATGTCACATTTTATTTACTTTCCAGCGTGTAAGTACGTAGTGTCGTGTAGTGTAGTTTCATGCACAAGCAATCGAATAAATTATAAACACATTAAAATGCAAATGTGACTTAAGTCAAATTATATATCTATATTATGAAAAATATAATGTCAGTTTAGTTTAAACACATTTTATTTCAAATATTTTGAAATTGGGTTGGGCCACAAGTTCTTCCAACTTAGATTCGGCCCTCCCCCTACAAGTAACAAATTTACAGTGTATAACAAAACAAATTGCATGTCTATACCAATACAAACACTTATAAACATACAGTAGGTGACTGAGAGAGAGAGAGAGAGAGAGAGAGAGAGAGAGAGAGAGAGAGGTTTTATAAGCAGATAAAAACGAAGTATGAGTGTTTTATCATCGGAACTGATATAATTGTTTATTTTATTATCCCCAATATGGTGTAATTTACATATTTGAACTTCTGTGATAAATCGAGTAATTTTCTTCCTTGTCGATGTCGCTCTCTAACTTAATTTAGATATTGTCTTTAACAATATTACAAACATGTGTGTGTTCAACGGCACGCGAATCGTATGAAATATCTTTATCTACCTATATATTTAAACCTATTCCTGTGTAAAGACACATTTCCCTTAATACTATTATAAGCTAGTCATATCTTATATTTTAAACCTATTCCTTTAACAAATAACAATAATTCCTTTTTTTTTTACATAAGGTTTAGTCTGATTTGCTGTTTAACTTTAAATCAACACACATATGTAAAGTTGTTAGGTTTTTAATCAGAGTTTTGTTATCAGATTGTAATAACTCTACGGTCGTATACATGCTGCGGTTTCTTAAAAAATAAGGTTTTAGGTACTAACGTTATTATATGCACTGTATTCGAATAAAAAATGAACTTTGTCCTTATATACATATTCTGCATTTTCTGTTTTCTCTAGGAGTTTTTATTGGTTTTTTTTCCATCGTCCTGTTTCTTTTTCTAACCTATGCACGTATACTCCAAGTCTTAATGATGCTTTTCTAAATTTTGGAATGTTCACTATTTCTAAATATGACTGAAAATTAAAAGTAGAAGAAGCCCTGTAAAATGTTACCCGTGAGGAGTTTTTTAATTTTCAATATAATTGTCTCGTATTTTTTGTTTGAATGTTGAAAGAATTAAATTTATATCACCCACTCTTTGTGCTAACCACACATAATAAAATTCTAATTTAAATAATGTATCTCTGACAAGTGAAGCTTAATTAGTAATATTAGGTGATTTCTATGCCCCCCCCCCCCCCCCCCCCCCCACCCCCAAAAAAATCGCAGCGTCCGTCCGTCCGTCCATCCTTCCATCTGGTATTGCTTGTCAGGCCTGTAACGTTGTAATGCATAGATAGATTTTGTTAATACTTGCTACAATTGATCAACATAACTTGACGACGTGTCGCTCGTTTGACCCATATCGTATCTCAAAGGTCAAGGTCACGATTTGAGTTTGTTTGACAATACGGTACGTCTGTTTGAGATTTCGTGTCATGCCTGTAACTTTGTCATGCATAGATCGTGCCACGCGTAACACCCAGACTCCCACTTCAAATGTCAAGGTCACAATTTAACTTTGTTTGGCGTCACTTTCAGTCTGTTTGAAATTTCAAATCTGGTCTATAACTTTGTCATACATGGATTGATTTCAAAAACACTTGACTCAATTTATCAATTGATCAACATGACATGATGGCATGTTGCGTATAACATCCAGAACCGTACCTCAAAGGTCAATTTTGATTGATATTTCATGTCTGGTCTGTAACTTTGTCTTACATGGAGGGACTTTAAAATAGCTTGACATAAGTGATCAACATATTATGGTGATATGTCACCTACATGTACCTGTGAAAATACCCAGACCTTTACATCAGATGTTAAGATCAAGGTTAAACAAAGGTCAAGGTCATGCTTTAATGTAAAACAAATATGAAACTGGGTATCTAGTCTTAAACGACAGTCCATAACTCTTGATATTCATGGATACATATAAATCCCTACCTATTATAAAATATATCGTTATTTTCACAGACCATTTTTTGGGGGGGGGGGGGGGGCATGTGACACTTGCCAGTGACATTTCTTGTTCTATATCTTTTAACATCATTAAGTAAACATGATGAATATATTTTCGATCATTACCGTTGAATACTTTGAACCAGTATTTTATAATTATATATATTCGCTTTGGATAGTAATTTGTATATTGACACAAATATCTCCCGATAACCAGTCCGAATATTAACTAGTATCAACCCCGAAGTTATCACCCTTGGATTGATTGAAAATACAAGAATATCCATTCGAATAATGTTATTATAATCTTTACTTTGCCACAAGGAGTAATGGCAAAATGTTATAGGATTGGTCAACTGATATCGGAAACTGGACGCTTTTGTCACATAAATATCACATTTTTTTGGTAAAGAAATATCAGTGCAATACAAAGTGGACTAGTTTGTGTGATATTGATTTTGTACAAACAAATTTATTTTCATTTCTTTCTTTTAATTGGCAAACTGTATGGAAATTAAACAATTACACGATAACGACATGCGCCATTCCCACCGTCCTACAGTGATGTCATCGTTGTCCTGGCGTGTTGTCACGGTGTCATGTCAACGGCAACTTGCTATCAAACCATCTCCTTCCTGTATTGGATATTAACTTAGGCCACTTGTAGATTCACGGTTCTTTCCTACATAGACTTTTAATAGTAAAAAACGTGTCAAATCAACCCCCACTGGTGCTTTTTTTTTTAAAAAGTTTCATCCAACAAAACCTGCTTAGTGCTCCACCCTAGATCATATGTCATTCTGGTGACCTTAACCAAAATAAAGTCTATGTTTCCGATATGAACAGACACGCAGGTCTAAACCTTAGTCCATCTTGAGGTTCATATCTCAGGATGGATTCCATGTCGTATCCATGGTCTGGGTAGTCCCGTGTGTAAATGTAGTAGACACAACACACATTGATAAAACCACCTTGAAGTCTCCAAGTACAGTAATGTCCAGTATTCAAGCTGATTTCTGGGAAAGGTAGAATGTGTTCTTTCACTGGTTGTACTCCATAGGAGTCCAAGAATATGGCGACATAGTGCATTTCAAGTTCATAAGAATCAGTAATATTGATAACTAAGCTATTTTCGTGGTGCGCGTTGAACTTGATCGAGGTTCATTGTCTGAGAACGTGCTGCATTTCAACTGTTCAGCGTTGTCTTATTCTTATCCAATTGAGGGTCCTCCGTGGCCGAGTGGTCCAAGGCGCCGTCTCAAGTTCACTTACCTCTCACCGCTAAGGTCGGTAGGTTCGAGTCCCGCTCGCTCCAAAAACTTTATGCGAAAAAGTTTCCAGAAACTTGCGGAAGAACGGTGGGTCTTCTCAGTCTGAGGTTTTCCTTCACCAGTAAAACTGGACATGCCATATATAACCCGAAATGTGTTAAAAATGGCGTTAAACCCCATTAAAAAACAAACCTATTCAATTGGACAATCCATAGAACCACTGAACAAGCGTTTTTATTACCCAGAAGCGTAATACTCTTTTGAAATCTTTAGTTGTTGTTGATTTTATTCAAACTTATTTTGTTTGACATGGATTGTGAATCAAGTTATTGCAACTTAGACACACATATAATAGCGGTTGTTAGTCCTATAACAGTAATGTGTTTTAGCTGTTACAGCACCTTTGTGTGTTATATGATCTAGCTGTTGTTAAAGTCGCTATGTGTGTTGTAACATATATACTGAATCATAAATCTGCAATGTTTTTTTTTTTTTATAGATTTCTCAAATAAGTAAAACATGTTCCGTTACCAGCATTTCTTCAAAGTTTCTATCTCTGAGCGGAACAATAAACTCGTCCAGGTCAATGACAGCCACGTATGTGTAACCTCGCAGTCTTGTCTGACAGTCGAACACAACCACCTGCTCGTCGTTCCACACGTCAATGGTTTTATCCCCAACCCGTCTATTGGAATTGTCTGTTAGGGTAAATAATATAAAACACTGGATGCGTGATATGATGATATGCCTACGTTGTAAGGCATGCTAGGTGATACCATAACAATATTATTTAATGTTCTTGTTAAACTGTGAGATTGACAATGGAAACAAATTCCGGGGGAGGCACTTGACCTGAAAATGGGTACAGTATGTGCCCTGCGAACTTCAGAACATCGGCACAGACTCTACATTGCAGCCTAAAATTTGGTGGTCAAAACTCTACATTTAAACCAGTTATAGGGATCGAAACACTACATTCAAATAACTTATATAGGGGTCAAAACTCTACATTTAAACCAGTTATAGGGATCGAAACACTACATTCAAATAACTTATATAGGGGTCAAAACTCTACATTTAAACCAGTTATAGGGATCGAAACACTACATTCAAATAACTTATATAGGGGTCAAAACTCTACATTTAAACCAGTTATAGGGATCGAAACACTACATTCAAATAACTTATATAGGGGTCAAAACTCTACATTTAAACCAGTTATAGGGATCGAAACACTACATTCAAATAACTTATATAGGGGTCAAAACTCTACATTTAAACCAGTTATAGGGATCGAAACACTACATTCAAATAACTTATATAGGGGTCAAAACTCTACATTTAATCTGAATAAAGCGTTGTCTAAACAACGGTAGAAGCTCTTGGATTTCATTAAAAATAAAATACATGTGTCTTATGAACAAAATATTTTTGTATTCGAAGAAAATGTATTGCACATTGACACATTTTATCAAGGATTCAACAAGGGTCAAATGTCTACGTTATGTGTCCAAAAAGGAGGGTCAACGCTCTACATCGCTTTATACAATAGAGGTTAAAACTCTACATCATATGTACAAAAAGAAGGATAAAAAACAGCGGCACATATATACTAACCAATACACATGTACAGGGAGTGCCCCCTCCCCAACCCCGGGAGACAAATAAGGCTGAGATTATACTAATTTATCGAAGACATGTCCTATAACAGCAGTAGTGGCGCATTAAATTTGTATCATTATTCAAAACAAAACAAAATTAACATTGTACAAAAATTACTTGTATTTTCTTCTTTTAGAAGAGATTGATAGTATAAATGAGCACTTTGAAATAGTTACAGCCCGTTACGAATGAATGTTACGTGACTTACCATGTGACTAATCATGTGATCTTCAATGGGTAAGGATTAATTGCTTTCTCAATTAAATAAAAAATAAAGCTTTACCTTGATTGGGAAAGTCAAATTCCAGAACTTCAAGAAAACCTTTTTGACTATAATGTTCCAAGACACGAGCTGATGTCTGCGAAAGTTTGTATTTGTAAATCAACACGTGATCGACTCTCATCAGTTTGTAGTATTCCATCCACTCAATAGTAAGTTCCGGGTCAAGGTCACCATATGCGATCTTAGCACATACAGCCATATTGAATTTTGGCAATGGTTTGAATGGAAGAAAAGGTTGTACATAGTCAGATTTTGCACTTGAGCAATGGTGCGACATAGTTAAGGTTATTCCCATTACTGCCATACCTTCCATGTTTGTATCCGGAGTCTGACATTCTATTTGTGCAGTTTGGTTAAACATTTCTGTCCTTTGGTGGATTAAAATAGATTCTCTGATAAGGAGATTGTCGTCTGACATCAAATAACAACAGCGGATGGAATGATTAGCGTTTTCATAAAACCACGTGCTCACAGCAAACGTATCCCATTGGCTAGATTCCGTTGTATTTACACCAATCACAGAGAATATATAGATGGCTGCAGATGGAACTTTTGTGTAAATGGCATCTTTCCTCTGCAGGTCGAAAACCTGTAATTTTAACCAAGATATAAGAGAGAAATTTTTGCTTTATTGTACGTATAAGGATGCAATAGGAAGTGAGTTTTCAAACAATTTATTGAGTAATATACAATACATTTGTAATTTTAACATAGTATTCCAGTATTATAAATCTAATTAAATCCCAAATACAAGTGTCAATTTTTTATCAATCATTTCAATTAAACATTTCAAAAAGTAAACAAACATTCAGATATTTTATTAGACATAAAACAGCACGTACGTATTGTAGCCAACACAAGTTTTACAACAGTGCAGTGAAACATGAAAAATAAAGTTAATAATTATTAGTTTAATACCTTTTTAACAATCAAAGTTATGTTAATGATTCATCAATGTTCTGCAATTATAAGTCATGATGTCTGAAAGTTAAAGAGACCTCACCTATATCGCCGGTATATTTTTGATTTAAGCAATAAAACTGCACATTAATATCAAACATCATTTATTATGAGCATTCTATTCAATAACTTATATTGCATTTTGTCTCCGCAGTGTAAAATTCTTTAATTTTTATTTACCCGAGAACCGTCGCAAACATAAATAGGTATCTTATTATTGATTTGGGGGTTTGCAGGTTAAAATGCATATGTTTAAACTATGTCCGCCAGGAACGATTTACCTACTTTACCTATACCAAAATGCAGTGACCGTTTCTCATTTGCATTCAAATTTGAATCGACATTTTTTTTGAAATTCACTAGATTTATTGACTTTGAATACCAGCTTTGTTTGTAAATATCCATAATTCGCTGTATGATAAATTAAATATTAAAAATATCAATGCAAATTGGTTTTGCCAGATGTATGTCATTCCTATGTTATCAAGACACATAACACGCACTTGCTTCAATCAATAACACCGCCAAAAGACGGCCATAATTCATCAAAAGACAATTATTGATCAAAACTTAAAGCGATGGAACTACATTGTGTATATCACCCGGATGAGGTTGGTGCGGAGTGCTAGAAAGAAAGCAAAGCATTTGTGAATACTGCTAGCCTGACTTTTACAAATATCCATACGCCGTCCTTTTTTTATTGATATTATTGTAGTGTTTGGTTTATTTTATGCAGCATTTTTCAAAATGACATTAAATAATGTCCGCAATATATCTGTATTGATTATTATTTTGCTGGCATATATCAAGTACATTTATATGAAAAAAGAATCCGAGGTACAAAAGTAGTTCCTGTCTCGTACGATCATTGTGACGATGATCGAAGCAAAGCTTCATCACGATCACATAGACGAACTAGCCACTCGGGAGAAGAATTGAACAATGTTAAATTGTAAATTCATTTTAAGCACAGTGCATGACTTATGATGAGGAAATAACAGTGAGTGCTGAGTGTACTACACGGATATAAATGTCTTCCTCAGATTACTTATCTATTATTTACATTAATTTAGAGTTTCAATTGTTCGCAGCATCTCTTAAACTATATTGACAATTGAAGAAAACCACCAACTTTTTCAAAAAGTACGTATTCAATCATATAACATATATGTTGAAATTATTTCTTAATTGGTCGATCGCGCACGTGTAAGACCAGATTAACTGTTCTACTTCCGTTTGTCACGTGTGCCATGATGTACACAGTTGTTCTCGTTGATATCAAAGACGTTTTCGGATCTAATTAAAGGTTAGAAGTTACAACTGGAATATAAATATCGAATTTACATCTAACCGGCTTAGATGTTGACATACGTACCTTCTCATTCCTGGAGCAATGTCATTAGCTAATGAAGCAGGTCAACATTGACTGTCGGTAATGGTATTATATATAAAATGGAATATTATATTTTTTAAAAATCTGAGCGATTTTATTGGCTGAGAAAGTAGGGCAATATATAACATGAAATAGAGATCAAGTAAGATGGTACTCACCTTCGTATTCTCGAGCTTATGATGAATCATTTCAAAAATGATGACACATGCCACGACACCTGCCACGATGGCACCGCGACACCAACGTAACCTTCTCCTCCTCCATACCATGATTTAGTTTATCGTTCATAGAAGTTTAGGCGATAAATGTGAAACGAAGTTAGTTAGTTTGTATAGATCCAGTAACATTTAATTTAACTGAAACATTTGAAAAAGGTTACACAGGCTATGTGTGCATTAAATTATGTCGACTTTCGTCGTTTGTATCTATAGATAAACTATTTATGCAAAAATGTCCATAAACATGAACTTATAAAATAGTATTGAAAATCATCGGAGTGAGTCCAGGGGGTCCAGCTGTCAATAGCGTGTTTATAAAGTGTAAAATTGTATCATGAATATAGAGGTTGTACACAAAACTGATTGAAGTGTTAATTCAATTCATCTTTCTCCGGATAACACGTTATGCACTAAATCAATCGTTAGGGACGGGTCGAACCTATATTAACAGAACTTGGCCCTACACCCGATGATTCTATGTTGAAATAAAATATGTTTAAACTAATCTAATCGTTTGACAAAATGAGATTTATTTATAGTTAATATATCATTTGGTACATATCGGTCGCCATACATTTACACGTCAAGTCAATATTTTACACTTATTATAACCAATCAAAGTACTACTCTCGGAAACTTCCCATTTAAGAACTCATTAACAGCTTTAGCACTGTCTTCCTAGTTTTGATAATATGGGTAAATGAACTTTTAGAAATACAAACTGTACGCTGTTATGTTATCATACTATTAGGCTGGATGTATGATAAACTATAAGACACAATGTGTTCTAGAATGCTACTTTAATAATGTGTATACTTGAACAGTGATAAGACTCGAATGCCTCTCTAATAACTGAATCCAGTTTATATCAGTAAGTTTGTCAGTGTGTTAGTTTGACCTATTAATGCGATGTGACCAATTGACCTCTTTGTACATAACAGGAAGCATCTCAGAAACTGTTAGTTAGCATTATACAACATACGCCTTACTATTTTATAATACCGATAAAATCTTATGTCATTATATTCTGTGAAAAAGAACGCCCTTCAATCATTTACAATAGTTATTCCCCTTTTTCAATAAACTTGTGTAGCTTATACAGCTAACATGTATGATATTCTGCTGGCTGCCTGGTGATACAGAAAATACTTGTTGACATGCTACAGAGGCAGCGTTCAGCTTGAATATTTCAAAATTGTAAACTTCTGTTTACATCTTATTAATCCCTCGCCTTATTGACGTGGTGATAAACGAAATGGAACAGTTCATCCGTCCGTTCACCCGTAGATGTGTGTCCGCTCATAATGTAGTTGTGTCACAATTCCGCCAACAGGTTTAATCCGAATACGATGGAATTTTTTGCCATTATAGACATCAAGTTAATTGACGCAATTTTTGTTCGCGTTATGTTTGGATATTTTTTTCAGAGATATGCCATCATTTGCATCCCTCGACTCATTAAAACTGTTGTGATCGAAACTTCTTCTATATTTGATCCGAATCCCAACTTTTTAGATGCTGCAAGTATCGGGTGAACATGTATATACATGTATATTCTTTACGCTAAGGTCGGATAAATTACGTACGTTTCTCATGTAAATAGTACCACGCGCGTTTAACATATGTTTCTGTCGTACTTTTAACGTATGTTTCTGCCGTACATTTAACATATGTTTCTGCCGTACATTTTATGTTTCTGCCGTACATTTAACATATGTTTCTTCCGTACGTTTAACGTTTGTTTCTGCCGTATGTTTAACGTATGTTTCTGCCGTATGTTTAACGTATGTTTCTGCCGTATGTTTAACGTATGTTTCTTCCGTACGTTTAACGTATGTTTCTGCCGTATGTTTAACGTATGTTTCTGTCGTATGTTTAACGTATGTTTCTGTCGTATGTTTAACGTATGTTTCTGCCGTATGTTTAACGTATGTTTCTTCCGTATGTTTAACGTTTGTTTCTGCCGTACATTTTATGTTTCTGCCGTATGTTTAACGTATGTTTCTGCCGTATGTTTAACGTATGTTTCTGCCGTATGTTTAACGTATGTTTCTGTCGTATGTTAAACGTATGTTTCTGCCGTATGTTTAACGTATGTTTCTGCCGTATGTTTAACGTATGTTTCTGCCGTACATTTTATGTTTCTGCCGTATGGTTAACGTATGTTTCTGCCGTATGTTTAACGTATGTTTCTGCCGTATGTTTAACGTATGTTTCTGTCGTATGTTTAACGTATGTTTCTGCCGTATGTTTAACGTATGTTTCTGCCGTATGTTTAACGTATGTTTATGTCGTATGTTTAACGTATGTTTCTGCCGTATATTTAACGTATGTTTCTGCCGTATGTTTAACGTATGTTTCTGCCGTACATTTAACATATGTTTCTTCTGTATGTTTAACATATGTTTCCTCCGTACATTTTATGTTTCTGCCGTACATTTAACATATGTTTCTTCCGTATGTTTAACGTTTGTTTCTGCCGTATGTTTAACGTATGTTTCTGCCGTATGTTTAACGTATGTTTCTGCCGTATGTTTAACGTATGTTATTTGCCGTATGTTTAACGTATGTTTCTGCCGTATGTTTAACGTATGTTTCTGCCGTGTGTTTAACGTTTGTTTCTGCCGTGTGTTTAACGTATGTTTCTGTCGTATGTTTAACGTATGTTTCTGCCGTATGTTTAACGTATGTTTCTGCCGTACATTTAACATATGTTTCTTCTGTATGTTTCACGTTTGTTTCTGCCTTATGTTTAACGTATGTTTCTGCCGTATGTTTAACGTATGTTTCTGCCGTATGTTTAACGTATGTTTCTTCCGTACGTTTAACGTATGTTTCTGTCGTACGTTTAACGTATGTTTCTGCCGTACGTTTAACGTTTGTTTCTGCCGTACGTTTAACGTATGTGTCTGTCGTATGTTTAACGTATGTTTCTGTCGTATGTTTAACGTTTGTTTCTGCCGTATGTTTAACGTATGTTTCTGCCGTACGTTTAACGTATGTTTCTGCCGTACGTTTAACGTTTGTTTCTGCCGTACGTTTAACGTATGTTTCTGCCGTACGTTTAACGTATGTTTCTGCCGTACATTTAACGTATGTTTCTGCCGTACGTTTAACGTTTGTTTCTGCCGTACGTTTAACGTATGTTTCTGTCGTACGTTTAACGTATGTTTCTGCCGTACGTTTAACGTTTGTCTCTCCGTACGTTTAACGTATGTGTCTGCCGTATGTTTAACGTATGTGTCTGTCGTATGTTTAACGTATGTTTCTGTCGTATGTTTAACGTATGTTTCTTCCGTATGTTTAACGTTTGTTTCTGCCGTATGTTTAACGTTTGTTTCTGCCGTATGTTTAACGTATGTTTCTTCCGTATGTTTAACGTTTGTTTCTGCCGTATGTTTAACGTATGTTTCTGTCGTACATTTAACGTATGTTTCTTCCGTATGTTTAACGTTTGTTTCTGCCGTATGATTAACGTATGTTTCTGTCGTATGTTTAACGTATGTTTCTGCCGTATGTTTATCGTATGTTTCTGTCGTATGTTCAACGTATGTTTCTGTCGTACTTTTTATGTTTCTTCCGTATGTTTAACGTATGTTTCTGCCGTACGTTTAACGTATGTTTCTGCCGTACATTTAACGTATGTTTCTGCCGTACGTTTATCGTATGTTTCTGTCGTATATTTAACGTATGTTTCTTCCGTATGTTTAACGTATGTTTCTGTCGTACGTTTAACGTATGTTTCTGCCGTACGTTTAACGTATGTTTCTGCCGTACGTTTATCGTATGTTTCTGTCGTACATTTAACGTATGTTTCTGCCGTACGTTTAACGTATGTTTCTGCCGTACGTTTAACGTATGTCTCTGCCGTACGTTAAACGTATGATTCTGCCGTCCGTTTATCGTATGTTTTTGTCGTATATTTAACGCATGTTTCTGCCGTATGTTTAACGCATGTTTCTGCCTTACATTTAACATATGTTTCTGCCGTATGTTTAACGCATGTTTCTGCCGTACATTTAACATATGTTTCTGCCGTACGTTTATCGTATGTTTCTGTCGTATATTTAACGCATGTTTCTGCCGTATGTTTAACACATGTTTCTGCCGTACATTTAACGTATGTTTCTGTCGTACGTTTAACGTATGTTTCTGCCGTACTTTTAACGTATGTTTCTGCCGTATGTTTAACGTATTTTTCTGCCGTTCGTTTAACGTTTGTTTCTGCCGTACGTTTAACGTATGTTTCTGCCGTACCTTTAACGTATGTTTCTGCCGTACATTTAACGTATGTTTCTGCCGTACGTTTAACGTATGTTTCTGTCGTCCGTTTAACATATGTTTCTGTCGTATGTTTAACGCGTGTTTCTTCCGTACGTTTAACGTATGTTTCTGCCGTATGTTTAACGCATGTTCCTGTCGTATGTTTAACATATGTTTCTGCCGTACGTTTAACATATATTTCTGCCGTACGTTTAACGTTTGTTAAACGGGCATATGTTAAATGTTACACATATGTTTTAACACTAACAAACAAAATTCAGGTTGAGACATATTAAACAAGTTGCAGAAATGTGTTGAATTTACAACGAATGAATTCCGTGAGAGTGATAGTGATGATGACGTTTATCTTTTCTGAAATATATTTGAAAAAAAATACAATTAAAATTATACACAAATTAATAACTTGATCAAACAGTCATCAATTAGATTAGCGAGTATAGAATTGTAAAGCAATAAAAACGGAGAATATTTTCGTTCAGGCTATCGACCATGTGTGAAACGCAAGAATAACAAAAAAAAGGATAGAGTCCAGATAAGAATGCCGGGGTCTTATGTACATTTCCAACAGAGGGAACGTGTGAATCCTCAAATGGATATCCTGTCCATTTTATAAATAGGCTCTAGATATGTTTTATTTTAATTTCTAGCGCTGTTTTTCATCATTACAAATATATGACAAAATACATACATATAGGCACATTCAAAAGATAACGTCGACATAGAGTGGCAGGTCAATATAAATGGGGGTTATTAATGATAACGGAACAGTTTCGTAACGCATCTCTCCATTAATGTACTGACTTTCGAACGGTTATAAAACGATGACGATATAATTACGTTGTTATCTGTTCATATCTCAAGTCCCCTATCGGAGTTACAGAGATATCTCAAGTCCCCTATCGGATTTACAAAGGTCTGAGACAGGAGAACGAACAGTAAGTTGAAATTGTTTGTTTTGCAGGATTTTCTTTGTAAAATAATTGCCAACAAGCTATATATAACACAGTTTAATTTGAAACACGCCGTTTCTTTTTCAAATTACCAGTAACCTTATTGTTATTAGGTCACTGAAATTACCATATAAAGTTTTCATTTTTTCAATTGTCTTTCAGTTCTAGATAGATACTTCCATTTTAGGTTTCATTTTAGATAAAGTATATTGAATTCAAGTCTCCATTGAGAATTATTAAACATATAATTTTCTAATGATCTTTCAGTTTTAGATAGATACTTCCATTTTAGGTTTCATTTTGAATTAAGTATATTGAATTCAAGTCTCCATTGGGAATTATTAAACATATAATTTTTCAACGGTATTTCAGTTTTATGTTAATACTTCAATTTTTTATTTCATTTTAGATAAAGTATATTGAATTCAAGTCTCCATTGGGAATTAAAAACTGATTATTTTGCAGTGTCAGTTCGTCTTAGTTTAAACTTATTTATTTTACTTCGATTGTGAAACAAGTTCTTACAACTTGGGCAAATCACACTCGAAGTCATCCTGGTTAGAACCAGTACTAAGCATATGCGGAAAAGTGTCTTGTTCATGGACACCACACATAGTGGTGGCGGGGGGTCTAACTTCCATTTTGTTTACGCTTAGATAAAGTCAATTGAATTGAGGATATTATAAATCACGTTAATACGAACCTTTTTTTCCTTTTTTACAGAAAAAAAACGAAGATATGAATTCATCATTATTGCTCACCGCATGCATGTGCGTATGTGCATTTGCGTTTCCAAATGGCGCACCGGATCTTGCGTGCAAAGGGATGGTACCCGGCCACTTGCCTACGACAACTAGCGGAGAAACCCCCTTCAAGCTACGTATCAACGCCACAACATATAAACCCGGGGACATTATTAGCGGTAATTCATAAGCTTTTTTTTCTTTGGCATATTAACCTATTATAATACATTGTACATGCAATCAACTTAATGCTCTTGAGTCGAATTTTTAATCAAAAAGATGCACCGAACTTTTTAAATAATTTGATATAATTTTATGCACATAGGATTTTTTTTTTATAATAATCCTCTATCGGGAATTTTACGGTTACTAACCTTTGGATTCGAACAAAACTGATGTACGCATTTTTAAATGTATCAATTAATTATGTTATAGCTCGATAAAAATGTTATAAATCTATTAGACTGATATTTAAAATTCCAAAACATTATCGTTCCTTCCTACTACACTTGGAGCCTTTTTCTACACAATATTCAAACCTTCAATCCAGTTTGTATACCATCAAAGTTTAGCAAAGCAGTAGTAAATAAGAGGTATTTGTGTTCGATCTGTAATTTTTTCATTCGTTAAGAGATTTTGAAATAACTTGTTTTAAACTGTATGAAGGTGGATTCCACAAAATATGAGCAATCAACAACAACAGCAGCACATGGTTTAGGCCTACTGGCAGACACAGATGGCCAGTTTACCCCAAGCCTAACAATACTCTAACAAGATGATACTATTTAACCACAATTTACATCGGAAAATGCATCTAACATTTGTCATAAAATTAGTATCCATAAAAGCTGAGTTGGCATTTACCTACAACTTATTCCATACACGGGGTTTCAGGAAACTTTAAAAAAAAAAAACGTATTTTGCAGAAAGGCGACATATGACTCTCTTAATCTGCGTAAGAAAAAAGCAACATGTTTTAGGGAGAACTATGTGCATACATAGAATACTGCAGTTTACCAGTGTCTGATTTGTTTATACCTAAATAAATATCAAAACTATTTCTAAAAATAGAATAAAGGCTTAAAATGTACAAATGCTTAAATAGATTATATTTAAGTAAAGTCCGTGATGAGGGAACTTGAGACTGGGTTCACGATAACAGTGAGAACTGACGTTATTTTCTGTTTACATAAATTAGTTTATATAATATCATGTACTTTACAGGAGTTACTTGAACGCATGCAAATACCAATTAGTTTAAAGTTAAATAATGTTTTGTTGCCATATTCAAGGATTCATATAGAGAGATATATACAAGTCCTCGCCATATTCAAGGAATTTGAGTAAATTTCCTTGTTATATTCAAGTATTTACAGCAATGGGTTTGGGCCACAGGTTCTCACAAAATTAGTTACGCCCCGCCCTTTTATATATGACAAATACTTGTTCACCATTTAGATTCACTGTCACAATCAGACAATATATTTATTGTATACAATAACTTACAATCATTTCAGGCGAGTTGTATTCAGACGCAAACTTGAATTTCAAAGGGTTTCTCATCGAGGTCGGTGCTGCCGAGGACACAACCACCAGAGAACAAGGCGTTGGCGAGTTTCTACAAGTTGATGATACCAAGAAACATGTGTGTGGCAAGGTAAGTTTCTACAAGTGGATGATACCAAGAAACATGTGTGTGACAAGGTAAGTTTCTACAAGTTGATGATACCAAGATACATGTGTGTGGCAAGGTAAGTTTCTACAAGTTGATCATACCAAGAAACGTGTGTGGCAAGGTAAGTTTCTACAAGTTCATCATACCAAGAAACATGTGTGTGGCAAGGTAAGTTTCTACAAGTTGATGATACCAAAAAACATGTGTGTGGCAAGGTAAGTTTCTACAAGTTGATGATACCAAGAAACACGTGTGTGACAAGGTAAGTTTCTACAAGTTGATGATACCAAAAAACATGTGTGTGGCAAGGTAAGTTTCTACAAGTTGATGATACCAAGAAACACGTGTGTGACAAGGTAAGTTTCTACAAGTTGATGATACCAAGAAACACGTGTGTGGCAAGGTAAGTTCTAAAGTTGATGATACCAAGAAAACACGTGTGTGGCAAGGTAAGTTTCTACAAGTTGATGATACCAAGAAACACGTGTGTGGCAAGGTAAGTTTCTACAAGTTGATGATACCAAGAAACACGTGGGGTAAGTTTACAAGTTGATGATACCAAGAAACATGTGTGTGGCAAGGTAAGTTTCTACAAGTTGATCATACCAAGAAACATGTGTGTGGCAAGGTAAGTTTCTACAAGTTGATGATACCAAAAAACATGCGTGTGGCAAGGTAAGTTTCTACAAGTTGATGATACCAAGAAACACGTGTGTGACAAGGTAAGTTTCTACAAGTTGATGATACCAAGAAACATGTGTGTGGCAAGGTAAGTTTCTACAAGTTGATGATACCAAGAAACATGTGTGTGGCAAGGTAAGTTTCTACAAGTTGATGATACCAAGAAACACGTGTGTGGCAAGGTAAGTTTCTACAAGTTGTTGATACCAAGAAACATGTGTGTGGCAAGGTAAGTTTCTACAAGTTGATGATACCAAGAAACACGTGTGTGGCAAGGTAAGTTTCTACAAGTGGATGATACCAAGAAACACGTGTGTGACAAGGTAAGTTTCTACAAGTTGATGATACCAAGAAACACGTGTGTGGCAAGGTAAGTTTCTACAAGTTGATGATACCAAGAAACATGTGTGTGGCAAGAAACATGTGTGTGGCAAGGTAAGTTTCTACAAGTTGATGATACCAAGAAACATGTGTGTGGCAAGGTAAGTTTCTACAAGTTGATGATACCAAAAAACACGTGTGTGGCAAGGTAAGTTTCTACAAGTTGATCATACCAAGAAACACGTGTGTGGCAAGGTAAGTTTCTACAAGTTGATGATACCAAGAAACATGTGTGTGGCAAGGTAAGTTTCTACAAGTTGATGATACCAAGAAACACGTGTGTGGCAAGGTAAGTTTCTACAAGTTGATGATACCAAGAAACACGTGTGTGACAAGGTAAGTTTCTACAAGTTGATGATACCAAGAAACACGTGTGTGGCAAGGTAAGTTTCTACAAGTTGATGATACCAAGAAACACGTGTGTGGCAAGGTAAGTTTCTACAAGTGGATGATACCAAGAAACATGTGTGTGACAAGGTAAGTTTCTACAAGTGATGATACCAAGAAACACGTGTGTGGCAAGGTAAGTTTCTACAAGTTGATGATACCAAGAAACACGTGTGTGGCAAGGTAAGTTTCTACAAGTTGATGATACCAAGAAACACGTGTGTGGCAAGGTAAGTTTCTACAAGTTGATGATACCAAGAAACACGTGTGTGGCAAGGTAAGTTTCTACAAGTTGATCATACCAAGAAACACGTGTGTGGCAAGGTAAGTTTCTACAAGTTGATGATACCAAGAAACACGTGTGTGGCAAGGTAAGTTTCTACAAGTTGATCGTACCAAGAAACACGTGTGTGGCAAGGTAAGTTTCTACAAGTTGATGGTACCAAGAAACACGTGTGTGGCAAGGTAAGTTTCTACAAGTTGATGATACCAAGAAACACGTGTGTGGCAAGGTAAGTTTCTACAAGTTGATGATACCAAGAAACATGTGTGTGGCAAGGTAAGTTTCTACAAGTGGATGATACCAAGAAACATGTGTGTGGCAAGGTAAGTTTCTACAAGTTGATGATACCAAGAAATGTGTGTGGCAAGGTAAGTTTCTACAAGTTGATGATACCAAGAAACACGTGTGTGGCAAGATAAGTTTTATCCCTTTGGAGCTTTTCTCTATCTTGTAAACAATGTAGATATTAAAAAATTGTAATTATGAGGCCAACTGCACATATATTCACAAAACATCTTGAGTCGAATCATTCAAATAACTCCAAGTTCAAGGTTTGATAATGTTCTCTCTCATTTCAAAACCAAGCTTTACCATGAATATTAATTATTAATCATATAGGCCTATGTGACTGTGCAGATAATTTCTAATGTCTGCCCAATGGATACACTTTTACATGTTGGCATTGCCAAAAATAAATGCTAAATACTTTTCAAGTTCCGTGGTGTTAAAATCATATATACACGGATTTACTACATTAAACCCAAAATAAGACTGTTTTGGTACTATTCTCTTTATATATCTGTATTGAAAGTCTCTCATTTTAGAGTCTATAATAGCAGTGACTTAATTACATATATTTGTCTCTGATAATGCATTGCACTGTTATCAAAAATATATTTTCAAGTACATGTGCAAGTTTTTTTGTTTGTTTTTCAAGTATTTTACTCCGCATCTCTATTTGTTTTATTTCCACTAATTTTTCTATAAATTGTCGTATAACAGTTTACATAGTTTGTATCGCAGTCATATTGTGAAGTCTGTATCCAATCTTTAAGGATGCATGACATAAGAGAAGAATACTTACTGAAATTAATTGCTGGAATATTGCATCATATGTCTCTGAATCGCAATATTATAAAAGGCAATCTATATGTTATAGAATATATGTTGCATACAGATACACCTTTTGAATACCATTTTTTGTAACCCCCCCCCCCCCCCCCAAAAAAAATGCCAATTTTCAAATTCAAGTTGCTCCATATTATTTGTTTGTCAAAATTATAATTTCTTCATGTTTTGTGACACAGGCCCATGTCAATATGGTACCTTTTAAAAATACCGGTATTGAAAATTTAAATTTTCGTTTCAGGCTGGCCTTACTCACACTAAAAATAATGAAAAACAGAAAATTACATTTGTTTGGAGAGCACCGGAAGGATCTACCGGTGATCTGTCAGTAAGGTAGGTCCATACAGAATCGTGTTTACAGAGATATGATAATCAACAACCATTTTGTGCCTTTTCCATGATTTGTTCAAAAATTATTTTTACATCAGTTGTGAACTTGAATGATGACATTGGAAACTTTACTGAGTAGAACCAGTATTAAGCCTATGTGGATAAAGTGTCTTGCTCAAGGACACCACATATTGGTGTGGCAGGGAATCCTGGCTCCGATTATTGACTGGAGGCTTATAGTACCAAGGTCCAGTACCTGTCCCTGGTCAGGGATCCGCCCCATAACCATATCATAAGACATTTTATACACTCTGATTGAACACTGGACAATTGATGTCCCTGCAGGAACTGAGTTTCATTTCCTCCCTAGGTCCTCTGTTGCTGATAGGACTAAGGCACCATCTTGTGACCTCTCACTGCTAAGGTTATGAGTTCGAGCCGAGCTTGGTCCTAAAGTTGGAAATGATGTTTAACTCTTAGTAATATGTCAGTTAAAAATCAAATTATGTCTATACTCTACTGCACAGACTGAGATAGGATTGATATAAAATATGATACATACTATTTTTTTTATTGCAGGGCCACCGTCGTACAGAAGTTTTTCCCTAGTCAATTTTGGGTTGGATCATTCTCCGAGCGTATAAAGGCAGCGTAACAATATAATGATAGTGTGTAACTTTATATTGTACCCAAGCACTGTATTTAGTATGTTTTGATAAACAATTAAGATGAATAAAATATGTATTAACTTAAATGCACTAATGCTATTCCTAACTGGTTTGTATGATGTAGAAGCCAAGTAATATATAACTTGCATAATTTATAAAGCAGTGTACATCAATTAGGTAAGTACCATGTATTGACATCAATAAAGTAAGTACCATGTGTTGACATCAGTAAAGTAAATACCATGTGTTGACATCAGTTAAGTAAGTACCATGTGTTGGCATCAATTAAGTAAGTATCATGTGTTGAAATCAATAAGGTAAGTATCATGTGTTGACATCAATTAAGTATCATGTGTTGACATCATTTGATAAGTACAATGTGTTGAAGTCAATTACGTAAATACCATGTGACACCAATTAAGTAGGTACCATGTATTGACATCATCAAATAAGTACCATGTGTTGACATCAATAAAGTAAGTACCATGTGTTGCCATCAATTAAGTAAGTATCATATGTTGACATCAATTAAGTAAGTACCATGTGTTAACATCAATTAAGTAAGTATCATGTGTGGCCAACAATTAAGTAAGTTTCATGTGTTGATATCAATTAAGTAAGTATAATGTGTTGACATCGGTTAAGTAAGTACCATGTGTTGACATCAATTAATCAAGCTTCAGGTGTTGCCATCATTTAATTAAGAACCAAGTGTTGACGTCAATTAAGTAAGTACCATGTGACACCAATTAAGTAAGTACAATGTTTTGACATCAATCAAATGGGTACCATGTGTTGACATCAATTAAGTAAATATCATGTGTTGACATCAATTAAGTAAGTACTATGTGTTGACATTAGTTAAGTAAGTAGCATGTGTTGAAATCAGTTAAGTAAATGTCATGTATTGCCATCAATTAAGTTAGTACCATGTGTTGACATCACTTGAGTAAATAACATGTGTTGACATCAACTAAGTAAGTATCATGTGTTTACATCAATTAAGTAAGTAACATGTGTTGCCATCAATCAAGTAAGTACCATGTATGGGTCGACATTTTAGTAAGTACCATGTGTTAATGTCAATTAAGTAAGTACCATGTGACACCAATTAAGTAAGTACTATGTATTGACATCAATTAAGTAAGTACCATATGTTGACGTCAATTAAGTAAGTACAATGTGTTGATGTCAATTAAGTAAGTACAATGTGTCGACATAAATTAAGTAAATATCATGTGTTGACATCAGTAAGGTAAGTATCATGTGTTGACATAGGTAAGTACTATGTGGTGACATCAATTAAGAACATGTGTTGACAACAATTAAGTAAGTACCATGTGACAGCAATTAAGTAAGTACCATGTGACAGCAATTAAGAAAGTACCATGTATTGACATCTATTAAGTTAATACATTGTGTTGACATCAGTTAAGAAAGTACAATGTGTTGCCATCAGTTAAGTACCATGTATTGACATCTATTAAGTAAGTACAATGTGTTGACATCAATTAAGTAAGTACAATGTGTTGCCATCAGTTAAGTAAGTATCATATGTTGACATCAATTAAGTAAATACCATGTGTTGACATCAGTTCAGTATCATGTGTTGCCATCAATTAAGTAAGTATCATGTGTTGACATCAATTAAGTAAGTCCCATGTATTGCCATCAATTAAGTAATTAACATGTGTTGACATCAATTATGTAAACACCATGTGTTGACATCAACTAAGTACATTGTGTTGACATAAATTAAATAAGTATCATGTGTTGACATCAATTAAGTAAGTACCATGTTTTGACATTAAGTACATTGTGTTGCCATCAGTTAAGTACCATGTATTGACTTTTATTAAGTAAGTACATTGTGTTGACATCAGTTAAATAAGTACAATGTGTTGCCATCAGTTAAGTACCATATATTGACATCTATTAAGTAAGTAGTTTGTGTTGACATCAGTTAATTAAGTACATTGTGTTGCCATCAGTTAAATAAGTACAATGTGTTGCCATCAGTTAAGTAAGTATCATATGTTGACATCAGATAAGTAAGTACAATGTGTTGCCATCAGTTAAGTAAGTATCATATGTTGGCATCAGTTAAGTAAGTACAATGTGTTGCCATCAGTTAAGTACCATGTATTGACATCTATTAAGTAAGTACATTGTGTTGACATCAGTTAAATAAGTATGATGTGTTGCCATCAGTTAAGTACCATATATTGACATCTGTTAAGTAAGTACATTGTGTTGACATCAGTTAATTAAGTACATTGTGTTGCCATCAGTTAAGTAAGTATAATGTGTTGCCGTCAGTTAAGTAAGTATCATATGTTGACATCAGTTAAGTAAGTACCATATGTTGTCATCAGTTAAGTAAGTATCATGTGTTGACATCAATTAAGTAAGTACCATGTGTTGACATCAATTAAGTAAGTACTATGTATTGCCATCAATTAAGCAAGTAACATGTGTTTACATCAATTAAGTAAGTACCATGTATTGCCATCAATTAAGTAAGTACAATGTGTTGCCATCAGTTAAGTATCATATGTTGACATCAGTTAATTAAGTACATTGTGTTGCCATCAGTTAAGTAAGTACAATGTGTTGCCATCAGTTAAGTATCATATGTTGACATCAGTTAAGTCAGTACCATATGTTGACATCAGTTAAGTAAGTATCATGTGTTGACATCAGTTAAGTAAGTCCCATGTATTGCCATCAATTAAGTAAGTAACATGTGTTGACATCAATTACGTAAACACCATGTGTTGACATCAACTAAGTACATTGTGTTGACATAAATTAAATAAGTATCATGTGTTGACATCAATTAAGTAAGTTCCATGTTTTGACATTAATTAAGTACATTGTGTTGACATCAATTAAGTGAGTTCCTTGTGTCAACATTAATTAAGTACAGTGTTATCATTAAATTGGTACCACATACTGTTTGTGATACATAAACTTAGATTGCAGCATTTAAAAAAAATCATGGTGATACAATTCAAAACAGAATATGCTGGGTCCAGTTAGCCCAGTGGGTAGCATGTGTGACTATTAATTCAGGGGTCTTGAGTTTGAATCTCTGCTCAGCAACAGTCTCCTGGATGAATGATGTAACACATTGCATCTCATTGTCATTTGACTTTCACCATTGATTCAAGTTTGAAAGTTATAAGTTACTTGCCGAGAGGGCCGTGCCTTGATGGCATAAAAATTATGCTTAATATTCAAACAAAGTTGGAAGATATTAATTCAAATAAGATACTTTTCAACATATTTTATTAGATCAAATGAATTAAAATAATTCTTTACTAATCAATTAAAACAACCACTGATAATGGATAATGTATTTAGAAAATTAAACACGGCATTATGACATTTGGTACAATACAATATGTATATCAAATTTTATAGATACTTAAAGTAACTAACTCCAGATTTAAAATTCACTTAATTACACATTGCATTGGTGCATTTCCTGCCTTTAAACAAAAAATGATATTGCTTTAAAAATCATAAAAACTGAGTTCTATAATTTTTTGTTGCAGATTAACAAAGTTTGAATATAAACAGATTAGTATTTTAGCACACAGCATGACAAGACATCGTGTTCATTATACCTTTGTAAGTTAGCTCATGTTTAATAAGAAATATGTTTACAAGAAATCCCTATACTTGAGGGTCCTCTGTGGCTGAATGGAGGTCCCGCTCTGTCAAAAAAACTTGATGTGAGGTTTGCCAGTTACTTGAGGAAGGACGGTGGTTTTACTCAGATTCATTCTGAGGTTTTCCTCCACCAACAAAATTGTATATGCCATATATAACCTGAAAAGTGTTGAAAATTGGTGTTAAACACCCTATACCTGACTGTATGTATATATTGTACATTATATTAATGGGATTTAACACCATTATCAACATGTTATAAGTCATATATAGCATATTAAGTTTCACAGATGGAGGCAGAACTTGGAATGAATCTAACTAAAAGCAGTCCTTCAGCAGGTAACTGACAAACTTTCTTACATGAAGTTACTGGTGGAGGTAGACCTGAGAACAGATCTGAGAAGAAGCAGTACTTCAGCAGGTAACTGACAAACTTTTTTACATGAAGTTATTTTGATCAAGCTGGACTCAAAAAGTACCTCAGTATAAGTTTTACTGGTGGAGGCAAACCTAAGAATAGATCTGAGAAGAAGCAGTCCTTCAGCAAGTAACTGGCAAACTTTCTTACATGAAGTTATTTTGATCAAGCTGGACTCAAAAAGTACCTCAGTATAGGTTTTACCGGTGGAGGCAAACCTCAGAAAAGATCTGAGAAGCAGTACTTCATCAAGTAGCTGGCAAAATTTCTAACATGAAGTTATTTTGATCAAGATGGACGTGAAAAGTGACCTCAGTAGTGACAGGAACATGTAAGTGGCTGTGTTAGATGAAAATAACACTGACCACTCCGCCCTGTAAAAATACCACTGACCACTCCGCCCTGTAAAAATACCACTGACCACTCCGCCCTGTAGGACCCTTCTTGCTAATGAATTAATTGAGGTTATGCGGTGTACCAACACAGACTTATTCTTCATATCCATAAACAAATTATACATACCATGAAACAAAATATATAAGCCACTAAGTAAGCAGGATTTACCCAGAACCTTCATACGGCAGAACTGGAAATATTTAATTTGTCACCTCTAATGACATGCATGGTTGTTATTAAATGGATAAGCATTCATTAAAATGCTCCATTGGTAATGAATTGTACATGTCGACATATTTTCATTATTTTTACATATACCTCTTTTGATATACAATGAAACAAATCCACTAAATATTATTTATTATAGACATAATTGCCAGTCTCACTGTATCTGTTAATAATCTGCTGAAAACATTATATACTATTTGAAATAAACCAAACATTCATAATTTAAAGTACCTCGAACACAATTTTATGTCAATTTTTTACTAATCCACAAGTCTGTTATTACAATGTTGGCAACTGCTTACTTAACAGACCCTATATGAACACAGTTTATGTATATATTGTTTTCTTGAATGAAACAAATCATCTTCATAAACTGTTACCCAAACATACCCTAAACACAAAGTATCACCAATACATATCCTAAGCACCAACTGTTACCCAAACATACCCTAAACACAAAGTATCACCAATACATATCCTAAGCACAAACTGTTACCCAAACATATCCTTTGCACAGATTATTACCCTAACATATCCTAAGCACAGATTATAAGCCAAAAATATCCTTAGCACAGATTATTACCCAAACATATCCTAAGCAAATACTATTACCCAAACACATCCTATTAACAAACCGTTTTCCAACATATTATTTCCAAACAGTATCTTCATAGCTAATGTTGTTTAAAAAATACTGTTAATATCTAAAACATATAGTTTAAAGGCTCTTTAAACTTCCTAAACGGTCGTCTTTAGTTTTAATTTAAGTGAATTTTACTCTTCCCGATGAGACTTTAAAAATGGTACTACAAAGCTTCCTCGCTTGACGCTCAGCATTTAGAGGAGAGTTCTAGGTCTGGTTGACCTGGTGTCAGTATAATGTGACTGGGTGGGGTATCGTACCATGTGTCTGCGGCATGATACTCCAGTGTGACAGCGCTTAGAATACTGTCTGAAGTAGACATCGTCACGATGTGACTGAAAAATTGTTGAAAGCGACGCTAAACACCATACAACAACTCTTCCAGATGATAGAATGCATATTTATTTGATCACTGAGAGACTTTGCAAACGAAAAAATAAATATAAAGCACATTATTAGTGCATAATTAACAATAGGTTTTGTTAACAAACTAATGTTTGTCTCTTTCTGATAAACACCTTTGGCAGAAAACGGGGAGTTACGAATCTTGTTCAGAAATGCGTTGGTTGGTAATATACAAATAATTCACTTTAGAGTGAAAACATAGTATGGGAAACTGTAGGGGATGCGCTTAAAAATTAAATAACTGCTTGCGATAAAGTGATTTGTGATGATAGCGCGTGCGTTAGTATCACACGTATATGCAAGGGAGGATCCTGACCAAGAGTTACTAAACCACAAACTAGTATTTCATACTCATTGTTTTTCAGTAAGTATAAATAATATAATGCATACTAATGCGATACATTATAAATATATGGAAATATATCCATTTTAAAAAAAGAAAACACAGTAACGATACATAATATTAATGAAGCCATAACTTTTCTAATCTTGTTAATGATCCCCTTATCTGACGGTCTTAATCCGCACACTACCACTGCAGTATTCATTTGTGTACTTCCGAACACTGGTGGAGGTACAGACAGAAAGCAACCGAGTCATTTTGGAATTACAAAAATATAAACCAAAGTTAAAAGTTTCGTCCACTCGTCTAAGAAACACACATTTAGATTGAAGTTATTTATTTTCTTGCTTTTTTAAAAATAGTCACTAAGTGGGAATGGTTTTAGCAATACTATTAACACATTTAATTACAGTCATTTTTGTTATTAACAAAAAGTGTACATTTCGGAAGTTTAATGAGGCTTTAAACAAAACTGTCATCAGCAACAATTATATCCAACTTTACATCTCAAACCATGATCTTTATTTATTTACAACATTCACATCGTTGCAAATTATGCATCTTTTATTTAAATTAAAACATGATTATATAAAAACCTTGAAAATGATAAGTTTATTTATTTAAAAGACATACACAAGGGGGAGAACCTGTATGTCATGCACATCTACTAGATACAGTGCCTGAATGCTGTTTCAAAAGCTGGTTAAGTGATTTTTTGTTTCAATTTTGGGTACATACTTGAAACAGTTACACTTCATGTCAGGTAACGTTTTCATTTAGAATGAAGCGCAACTGTTGTAAAGTAATCTAGAACTGTATATGTTGCATTGTTCTATATGTCGGTGAAATAGACTCCTCCAACACCCAGACAGTCGGTAGGAACTATAAAATCTGCCCATGTACCCAAAATCGTAACGAAAAATCACATAACCAGCTTTTGAAACAACTTTCCGGCACTATATCTAGCAGGTGCACATGACGTGTGTTCAACCCTTGTCTCAGCAATTTTAATCACAATAAAGCACTAAGTCTATCTTAGGCCATCTTAGGGCAGCATGAAAATTAGGGGCAGGGGGCCGAATGATAATCTACCAATTAATTTGTTATGGCCTTGACACCTACCAAACACTTACATATTAAATGGAACAGCTAACCCGTCAGTTATCATGTGAAAGCTGATTTGATGACCCATGTCAATAATTACGACATCATTTCAATTATTGTCAAATTAATTTGTGAAAGCTGATTTGACGACCCATGTCAATAATTACGACATCATTCCAAGTATTGTCAAATTAATAAAAGGGACTAAGTCAGTGTTAACCTCAATGTTTTTTTCTTATTCAAGTCTAAATTTCAAGGATTTTGCTTTGACGCTTTTTTTTTAAAAAAAATCCCATAAAATATCGGGTAAAATAAAACTGAAAATGTCATGTGACGGGTTAACTGTTCCGTTCAGTATACATGTTATAGCATATCCCAGACAAAAAATAAGACACTACCAAACAAAACAGAATGAGTGCAAAGGGCAGTAGCTGAGTACGTATTTAATGATTATGTTTTTACCAGCAGTGTCACTAAAATGATTCCAACTGTAAGCTGGGAAACCTCCAACAGAATAAACAAATCACTCGTCTGTTTTTTTTTTCATAAAAAAAATCAAAAAAATCTTGTTGCTGTAGATCACCCTCATCTTAATCTAATAAAAGACCTGGGGTCCTATTCACCAACCATTCTTGAGAATATTCTTAGACTAGAGCTTGAAAATCCAAATTTCAACCTTAGACACCTAGTTTACTATGACAAATAGAATAATTGTGAGAGTTAATTTGACTATTAGGTGTCCCCTGCATGCTTGCACATTTTCGCCTCAAAAAAGTTTTTTCAACATTCATTTCCCTAATCCCTTTCAAAAGAAACACATATAATTTAATGGCAATGATTTCAACAATAATAAAAAGGAAATAATTAAACAAAATATATCTACAACAATTTTACAGTTTAAGCCCTAATTAAAGGTCACATGTTCTATTTAAAATAATAATTATCTTTAACAAGATTTTTAAGAATTGCCAATATTCATGTTTAGGCCATATAAAATAATAAATTGAAGTAAAACTATCGCAATGCATGGCATGTATGAGATGTCTATAAATTATGAATATTCATCATTTATCTCGAGGGACTGAACACTTCTCAGTAACAACCCCAATCTCTTGGACTAAAATTTAAATGATATAAAAAAAGTAAGATGTCTGGCCAATACAATATTTCACTTGATCCATTAAAACTGTAGAAAATCAACTGTGGTATTTCATCTCAAGATCTGTACTCTCTTCACCAATAATTTATACTCATGATTCCCCAAAATAGTAATATTAATCTTGCAATCACAGGCAACCAAATTTTGCAGGAACACATTCACATTTTGAAAATAATTGTTGTTATTTCCTCTGTTAGATTTAGACAGTATTTGCCACCCTGTATGATGACCACTATAGAGACTTCTGACCGACATTGTATACCAAGTTCACTGACTGTTTACTAAGCATCATTTCCTGTTTATTATCACTTGATAATCATATCCCAAAGTCAAGTCCCTCCAGCTCGTTTTTCAGCTCGGTATTGACCTGTGCCTCTATGCTCTGCTCTGTAACATCCAGGTATATGTCATACTGCTGGTCCAGCCCGAGGTACGAGTCACTCATCAGGTACACCGTGTAGATGACTCGCCCAGGTGTGTCTGGCATGTACACGGACATCTGTACACTCGACTTTCCTGAAACGTATGACAGTTATGTAACATGACAGTAATTTAACATAAATTAAAATGCATGACAGCAATGTAACATAAATTAAAATGCATGGCAGTAATGTAACTTAAATTAAAATGCATGACAGTAATGCAACATAAATTAAAATGCATGACAGTAATGTAACTTAAATTAAAATGCATGGCAGCAATGTAACATAAATTAAAATGCATGGCAGCAATGTTACATAAATTAAAATGCATGGCAGCAATGTTACATAAATTAACATAGAATTGTTGACATTGCTGATGATGGAAATGAAACGCCTCTGTCTTTTTCTTTCTTTGAAAATCTAGACAAAAATTGACATATTGTCAACCAGCAATCAGAGACAATTACAGACGGACACATATGATTTCTACTTTCAGTAGGCAGTAATCCCCCTTACTTTCAGTGTGACATACGAAACTGATCAACAATATTACAAACACCAATTTCTTCAATTATCCCATTTAACAATGTAAGTGTTCCCATCATTCCATCAGTACTCAAACATTTGTTTGTGGCAATGAGATATAAACCCAATACGCTATCGTGAAACTACGTCAACCTATTTATAGTTAAGACTCGTCCAATACAGGTAAAATATTAATATTGAATCTATTGTATTGCATAATGTATGTAACAGATAAATATGCTGTCATCCCTAAAACCGTACGTTCCATCTAAAAATAGATTGATGTAGTTTAAAAATAGCGTATTGGATTTATACCAGTTCTTAAAATAGATAAACAAATATACTTTAGGAGATATGATTGGTTTTACCTCTTACAAATGGTACCCGTTTTAAGGCCAACAGTTCCTTCTTTTCTATGTCTCCTATAACAAGGAACCATCCTTCATCCTTTGGTTTGGGGAACCGTGGTGTATGGGCTTTACTGTCTGTTTTCTGTTAACAAAAAATGGAAAACAAGTGAACAATATAATGAAGATCTGACACTTTTTAGGCATAATAAAAATTGGATGGTTTAGGCCATAATAAATGAATTGTTTGATTATCATCCCCACCCGTCCCTAATTTTCTTTAAAAAAAAGAGTAAAAAATAAGAACTAGAAATGCCTCCATGGGAAACAGATTCCCACACTTTGTAACTACATTGTAGATATCAATAAAGCCAAATATCAAGTTTCATCAAAATCGGAAACCGTCAGCCAATCAGAGTCCAGATCACCTAATTAATATGTGCCAATTCCATCCATTGTCCAACCTGACCTGGGTCTTGTTGATATAAAGCCAAATATAAATTTTCGTCAATATCGGTTCGTAAATAAAGACTTTAGAGGTTGGAAACTATCAGCCGATCATAGCCCAGAACACCTAATTAATATGCAGGGATTTTGACGGAAATCGAACTTGAGCTGTAAATTATCCCAATACATATTTCTACCAAAATGAATCAAATCCATTCAATCCTTCAAGAGATATCGAGCAGAAACCATTTTCTTGACATTTGTCAATAATCTAAGTCCAAAAAGGGGCATTACTCCATCAAAAATCATCAAACCGGAGTGAAATACAAACTTGATCTGTATTATCTGAATGTGAAGTCACACACCAAATTTGGTTTAAATCTGTTCATTAAAACTAAAGATATAAGCCGGAACCCATTTTCATACGTATGGACAGCGGTGATACTATATGCCCCCCATTGAAAATGGCGGGGGCATAAAAATAAATGAATAATAAAATTCAAAAAAATTCTAAAATTGGCTCAAAACCTTTTTTTCCAATATACCATGATAAAAAGATATATATTTAAACATGCCAAAATAATCTATTGAAAAGGAATTTCCTAACTTGGGCTACGTGCCTAGGTTAGACTAAAATGATTTTCCGCTTAAAATGGAAACATATTTTGTAACATATCTAATGAGTTGCATCATTTTATTTTGATTTCAGTTTGATCAGTTATACCGGTTTTCACATAATGAAAATAGTTTCATCTTAGAAAGATTCAGAATGATGACGTGAAAGTTATCAAACAGTATTCAACAGCTGTCTATTTTTAGAACGGTGATTTTTTTTCAAGCTTACTACTCCAATTTACATATCAATTTTGTCAGGTATTGGTGGATTTGACATACTAAACTATTCGGTTTATGTTTATTAATGATAATGCGATGTTTTTTATCCATTTTGATAATTACTTTATTTCTAAAGACATTTATAGTGTTTAATCCTGATGTTCATCCTTTAAAACTTCATATTTAAAAAAATTATCAACATTTTTTTTATAAAACTAGTGGAGTCGATGCTTGTTTTGAAAAAATGAGTAAAAATTCTTAAAAAATATAAAATTGATTTTTTTAAATTTATTTTACATACTGATGAAAACATTCATGGAAACAAAATATTTGTTCATGTATGACCACAAAACTGAGAAAAACATGAAAACAAAACTTTTAACCATTTGCAAGAGGTTTACTTCATTAGAAAAAAGAAACAAAATGAAGGTCAGCAAACATACTGTATCAATATGAATTTATTATTTGCATCATTCAGATACATAGTTTTCAGTAACAGAGTAAGGTTATAAAAATTTAGTTTACACATAATTATCCTCAATTTGTTGAGCCTATTTAGTTTACATACCCTTGTTTTATTGAGTCTATTTAGTTTACATGCCCTTGTTTTATTGAGTCTATTTAGTTTACATGCCATTGTTTTATTGAGTCTATTTAGTTTACATACCATTGTTTTATTGAGCCTATTTAGTTTACATGCCCTTGTTTTATTGAGCCTATTTAGTTTACATACCATTGTTTTATTGAACCTATTTAGTTTACATGGCATTGTTTTATTGAGTTTATTTAGTTTACATACCCTTGTTTTATTGAGTCTATTTAGTTTACATGCCATTGTTTTATTGAGCCTATTTAGTTTACATACCATTGTTTTATTGAGCCTATTTAGTTTACATGCCCTTGTTTTATTGAGCCTATTTAGTTTACATACCATTGTTTTATTGAACCTATTTAGTTTACATGCCATTGTTTTATTGAGCCTTTTTAATTTACATACCCTTGTTTTATTGAGTCTATTTAGTTTACATGCCATTGTTTTATTGAGCCTTTTTAATTTACATACCCTTGTTTTATTGAGTCTATTTAGTTTACATGCCATTGTTTTATTGAGCCTATTTAGTTTACATACCATTGTTTTATTGAGCCTATTTAGTTTACATGCCCTTGTTGTATTGAGCCTATTTAGTTTACATACCATTGTTTTATTGAACCTATTTAGTTTACATGCCATTGTTTTATTGAGCCTTTTTAATTTACATACCCTTGTTTTATTGAGTCTATTTAGTTTACATGCCATTGTTTTATTGAGTCTATTTAGTTTACATGCCATTGTTTTATTGAGTCTATTTAGTTTACATGCCATTGTTTTATTGAGCCTATTTAGTTTACATGCCATTGTTTTATTGAGTCTATCTAGTTTACATGCCATTGTTTTATTGAGCCTATTTAGTTAACATACCCTTGTTTTATTGAGCCTATTTAGTTAACATACCATTGTTTTATTGAGCCTATCTAGTTTACATGCCCTTGTTTTATTGAGCCTATTTAGTTTACATGCCCTTGTTTTATTGAGCCTATCTAGTTTACATACCCTTGTTTTATTGAGACTATTTAGTTTACATACCCTTGTTTTATTGAGTCTATTTAGTTTATATACCCTTGTTTAATTGAGCATATTTAGTTTACATACCCTTGTTTTATTGAGTCTATTTAGTTTACATGCCATTGTTTTATTGAGTCTATTTAGTGTTAAATGCCATTGTTTTATTGAGTCTATTTAGTTTACATGCCATTGTTTTATTGAGTCTATTTAATTTTACATACCCTTGTTTTATTGAGTCTATTTAGTTTACATGCCATTGTTTTATTGAGTCTATTTAGTGTTAAATGCCATTGTTTTATTGAGTCTATTTAGTTTACATGCCATTGTCTTACTGAGTCTATTTAGTTTACATACCCTTGTTTTATTGAGCCTATTTAGTTTACACACCCTTGTTTTTTTGAGCTTATTTAGTTTACATACCCTTGTTTTATTGAGTCTATTTAGTTTACACACCCTTGTTTTATTGAGCCTATTTAGTTTACATACCCTTGTTTTATTGAGTCTATTTAGTTTACATGCCATTGTTTTATTGAGCCTATTTAGTTTACACACCCTTGTTTTATTGAGCTTATTTAGTTTACATACCCTTGTTTTATTGAGTCTATTTAGTTTACACACCCTTGTTTTATTGAGCCTATTTAGTTTACATACCCTTGTTTTATTGAGTCTATTTAGTTTACATGCCATTGTTTTATTGAGCCTATTTAGTTTACACACCCTTGTTTTATTGAGCTTATTTAGTTTACATACCCTTGTTTTATTGAGCCTATTTAGTTTACACACCCTTGTTTTATTGAGCCTATTTAGTTTACATACCCTTGTTTTATTGAGTCTATTTAGTTTACATGCCATTGTTTTATTGAGTTTATTTAGTGTTAAATGCCATTGTTTTATTGAGTCTATTTAGTTTACATGCCATTGTTTTATTGAGTCTATTTAGTGTTAAATGCCATTGTTTTATTGAGTCTATTTAGTTTACATGCCATTGTCTTACTGAGTCTATTTAGTTTACATACCCTTGTTTTATTGAGCCTATTTAGTTTACATGCCCTTGTTTTATTGAGCTTATTTAGTTTTCATACCATTGTTTTATTGAGTCTATTTAGTTTACATGCCATTTATTGAGCCTATTTAGTTTTATACCATTGTTTTATTGAGTCTATTTAGTTTACATGCCATTGTTTTATTGACTCTATTTAGTTTACATGCCATTGTTTTATTGAGCCTATTTAGTTTTATACCATTGTTTTATTGAGCCTATTTAGTTTACATGCCATTGTTTTATTGAGTCTATTTAGTTTACATGCCATTGTTTTATTAAGATTTAGTTTACATGCCATTGTTTTATTGAGTCTATTTAGTTTACATGCCATTGTTTTATTAAGATTTAGTTTACATGCCATTGTTTTATTGAGTCTATTTAGTTTACATGCCATTGTTTTATTAAGATTTAGTTTACATGCCATTGTTTTATTGAGCCTATTTAGTTTACATGCCATTGTTTTATTGAGCCTATTTAGTTTACAAACCCTTGTTTTATTGAGCCTTATTAATTTAGTTTACGTACCCTCATTTTATTGTGCCTATTTAGTTGAACCTGAAGTACATACTCCTGGTCAGCATGTACTTGCATCCACCTGTCTTCTGATGCCATACCACCTGGTGGGAAAATAAAGACTTTTGTATAAATAGGAACTTTATACCATGACAAAATGTGTTACGAGACTGTTGCCTTCTCACACCGGAGGTCAGATGTTCAATCCCAGGTTTGACTGAATGTCTTCTAAAAAACAACACTCAATTCTAACTAGAAAATTCTACCTAGAAAATTGACAAACATAAGCTCTGAGTTTACTTCACAATCAAGCTAAAATAAATTATCACAAGCTCAAGCTTAACTAAATGTGTACGCATCACAACATGATATAGCGGAGACCTAACTGTTGAATTCAATTACCTCCCTTACTGACCTTAATTGAAGATATAACTGACCTTGGAGGAACAATTTTATTGACCTTGGTTGACAGAAATATGTTACTGACTTTGGTCAATGATGTTACTGACCTTAATTGAAGAAATTACTGACCTTAATGGAGCAATATTACTGGCCTTGGTGAATGATATTACTGACCTCATTCTGACTATCAAGGAAAGTGCTATAACTGACCTTGGTGGAACACTTTTATTGACCTTGGTTGATAGAAATACGTAACTGACCTTGGTCAATGGTATTACTGACCTTGATTGAAGATATAACTAACCTTGGTGGAACAATATTATTGACCTTGGTTGATAGAAATATGTAACTGACCTTGGTCAATGGTATAACTGACCTTGAATGAAGATATTACTGACCTTAGTGGAACAATAATATTGACCTTGGTTGATATAAATACTAACTGACCTTGGTCAATGGTATTACTGACCTTGATTGAAGATATTACTGACCTTGGTGGAACAATACTATTGACCTTGGTTGATAGAAATATGTAACTGACCTTGGTCAATGGTATTACTGACATTGATTGAAGGTATTACTGACCTTGGTGAACTGTACTGATTGGTCTCTGCTCTTGTTGGCCTGTACCCCCCTCCCACCAGCCTTTGATGGCCAGTGTCACACCAATCTGGGGCAATTTGCACACAACCTGGTACAGCTGTGCAAAATAAATCAATTATGAAAGTAACATAAAGTAAATTTTTATATTTATCAAACAATAAAGGACTTTGAAGATGTAGAAGTATTTTAAAGCTAACATTTTACCTCATTTTTTTAAAAAAGCTTTTACATTTCAATAGAACGACAATAAATTGTCTAGATTTCCCCTACTGACAGGGATTTGTAACAAACAGATAGTGCTTTAGATCTTAAAATGATTTTTTTTACACATAGATGTGTAAGACAGAAATTATGATCCAGTAAGACAAATACCTGATCCAATTGCTGTTTAGACAATTCTTCTTCCAACATTGAAGACAATATGTCATACCTTCCTTCACACACTGCCATCAATTCTGGAAGAGTTTCAATAGGGCCTTTGGGCATATCCTGACCTGAACGCCTGCCCTTCTTGGGCCTTAAATATTGAAACAACATGGTTAATAAAAAGTAGGTAGTATATAAAAAGGCTGCAACATTGCTGGAAGCGGAAGAATGCTAAAAGAATGCTGCAAACAACAACAAAAAATATGATACAATAATAAAGATCATGACTTGTTTTTAGATGAGAAATTATACTTTGGTTAAATTTAACTCAACACAGACATGAGACCATTTTTTCTATTTCTTTTCTTTTTTTAGTGACAGAGACCTTGACCTGAATATCCTGAAAAGAAATCCCAAATGAAATGTCCTTTAGTCCCCAAAATCTCATCTCACTATATTATAGGGAATAAAAGCTATTCGAGTCTGGACCTTATTCCTCTTCCTGTATCAATGACCTTGACCTTGACCTCAAACTGAGAGACTGAAAAGAAATCTCAAGTTTTTTTATGATAAGAAACTAACTCATACAATTTTATGGGTAACAAAGGCCTTTGACTGGACACCAGTTTTAAACAGACTCATTCCTCAAATTGGTCTGAACATAAAAATGTTTCCAGCCGTTGTCGGTTCTACCTGGCACACATTAATCTTCCACAATATGTTCACAATTTAACCAATTACTTCATATAGATGCCTTTGGACACCTCTAATATAGAAGGCTTTTGAATTATGTTTATATTAACTGACAGCGTGGAAAACAGTGTAGGAAGTGCTCTCTCTGCACTGTTTTCAAAGGTCTTCTGTGATTGGTGCGGGAAAATGTGTATCTATGGAGTAAAGGGTTAAACACCTTCTCCGTACATCCATTCATGAGTGTGATTTTATGCCAATTTATTTGTATCTGTGTATTAACAATGATATGACTATTTACATTCGGACACCGTTAATTAATTTACGGATATACACGGAATATTAATAAGTGCCAGGTAAGTCCTAACACAAAATACACAACAACACTTACATTGCAAACAAGAAAATAAGTGAATTCATTAAAAGGGCCATTGACTGAGCAAAATAGCCATTGGTTGTCCAGACCATGTACCTGCTATACAGCAATATTCATTCATTCAGACAGTCACCGTTTCAATATCCTTCAATTTTTTTTTTTTTGAAAAGTGAGTAGTAATAAGGATATAATATGTAAACACTGACCTGAGACAGAAGATATTGTAGGGTGTCATGTGTGGCAATGTGAGTAAGGTGGAGTCATTCCACCAGCGTCCCTGCGTTATCATTTGTATCAGCTGTGTAACACCTAGAGTGGTCACAAGCCAGCCCTGGTCAGCACACACATCCAACATGGCCTAAAATATATATAAATATCAACTGTGTAATACCTAGAGTGGTCACCAGTCAGCCCTGGTCAGCACACACATCCAACATGGCCCAAAATATATAGACGATCTTACACAATCCTATATATTGTTTGAGGCTTGATTGACAATATTTAGATATCTGTTCACATTCGCTGGGCCTAATTAACTCAGCTGGTAGCACATCTGACTATCAATCCAGGGGTTGTGAGTTTTAATCCCCATTGGCAACAGTCTCCATGATCATTGATATACAACACTTCTTCTCATTATAATTCGTCTCTCATCGCTAATTCAAGCAGGAAAGTTATCAGTTTCTTGCGGAAATGAGATGTGCTCGAGTGCTGGTTAATCCCAGAAAACAGTGGTTAGGTTAACTGACTGTCTGTTAGCCTTAGTTGGCATAAAAATTACGCTAAATGTTCAATAAATCAATTAATCTGTTCACATTATAAGGTATGAGAACCGAGTCAAGTATTAGACAAATCTGCGATAAATAACTATTGGCAATAATCAATTACAAAATAATATGAAATAAAGCACTGTCTAAATGGAGATTTATCCATTCTAATTCACAAATGTCTGTTTGAAATAACTTGTATACTGATTCCAGTAACTTTAAGTTTTGTTTACAGTTAAAACAAATGCTATAGACATCAAATGTTTACAACAGTTATAACAGTATTTGACTAAATAATTACCATCCCTACATATTGTAAGTTTAGACTGAACAGCAATGAACAGCATGGCACATTCTAATTGGATATTGGTATAACATGACGTTTTCTGGATGGATACTGTTACATACATTCTAATTGGATATTGGTATCACATGACATTTTCTGGATAGATGTTACATACATTCCAATTGGGTATTGGTACAGTTACATACATTCTAATTGGACATTGGTATAACATGATGTTTACTGGATGGATACTGTTACATACATTCTTATTGGATACTGGTATACCATGACATTTTCTGGATGGATTCTGTTACATACATTCTAATAAGACAGTTGAATACTCACTTGACAGATTCTGATGGCTTGGTCCAGCACAGACTTGGTATCTGTGTTATAGTCTGTTGATGGCAACTGTAACTGACCAAAGTGGGCTTGCAACAGAATGTTAGCCTTTGTGTGGGCGGAGTCCATGGTATGAGGGTTCACATCCAGGGGAACCTGCTTGGCCAAGTCACTGAAATTTGGTATACATTCTTGTATCTGCCCATCTGTTATTTAGCTGTATTATATGGTGTTTATCATTATTTTCATTAATCTGCCGATGTCGTATCTCAGTCGTGACTGTTTTATACTATACTGAAAGTGCTGCCATACATTGTGTTATTCCCCACCCAGTCAACTGATAGTGGAACTGGATACATCAGTCAAGAGCAATCTACTTACTGATGATTGTCAAGTGATATGAGTCAAGTGATAATAGTCAAGTGATAAGAGTCCAGTGATAAGAGTCTAGTGATACAAGTCAAGAGATACTGATATGAGTCCAGTGATATGAGTCAAGTGATACAAGTTAAGTGACTGGCAAGAAAAGATGCTGCAAATACTTTAAAGTTTTTATCAATAAAACAAGAGTATTTATCTCAAATTATAGTTATGTGCCCTCTGTGGTTACATGATCTAACATCACTATCCACTGGGGTCACTATCCACTGGGGTCATGGGTTTGGTGGGGTCATGTGTTTGGTGCCGTCATGGATTTGGTGCGATCATAGGTTTGGTGCAGTCATGGGTTTGAGCACGGCTTTTTTAATGATATTACATGAGAAATTTTGCCAGTTAAAATAAGATATAATAAATCTCCCACTGTGACAAGTGTCACTTGCTGAAACAAGAACTTTGCCTGTTGTAACAAAAGTTTTACCTGTTAATCTGGTCCTCATTGTGACGGACAGGCAGTTCTGCATATTCTGAGGCATTCTGTAAAAATAGAACAACTGTTAACCACTGTTGTATTAAAACTATACAATCATTCTGAGAAATTGGTCTGTGTTACTAGGCAACTTCATGGATCACCATCAGACATTGACTGATGTTAGGCCATTATCAATCATTGCTAGATTATCACCAAATTTTTCTTAAAAAAGGGAAGGTGGGGAGGCTTTAATTTTTTTATTTTTTTTTTTTTTTTTTTTATGAAAATAAAAAAGGGTTGGGGCGGCATGACAATTTAGGGGCGGGCGAGGATGATAATCTAGCAATAAATTTATTACGGCTTTAAAATGAATCTGAAAGACAGAAATAGAACAATTGTTAACCACAGTTGTACTATATTATATTACTTCCGCTGTATGCCAGGGAGGTCATACTATGCATCACACGGCTGCCCCACCAAAAAAAACAATAATTCTAAGATATTTGGATTAACAGAAAATAACAATAAAACAGTTGTCTTTGTGTTACCTGTTAGACTACATGGATCAGACATTGGTTCGTGTTACAAATAATCCGAAGGGCACGGTGGAGGCTGTCAATAAATGCTGCATGATATTTATTGATTTATTTCACTAAGGACTTATATAGAGAAGAAAAGCAACTGATTCAAATGTTATGAATGCTCGCATATTCACTCAAAATCTCACGAAATCTCGTTTTCATATATCCTAAATTTCATTCATCTCAGAAATACAATTCAAAATTCTTTCTTTTCACAATATAATTCTCTACAAAACAAGACCATTCCCACCGAATTGTGTTTAAATTTGTTGGCGTACTTATGATTATAAAATGTTTATACAGCAACCGAAAAATCAAGGAAAATACTTGAAATTTTACTTCAAACTGCAATAATTTAAGTTCAAGATAATTTTTCGTGTTTACAACAATACAACACATTTAAGGTTACATACACCTTACATTTTATGTAAAAGAAAATAAATGCCAGTGAAATTTGAATGATTTATTAGCAGGTTATTAATTCTTCGATGCAGGTTTCATATCTTTCTATACAAGTCCTTGATTTCACCACTCCAATTTAAATATTGAGTTCTGTAACATTTAAGCTTATTTCAAATTCTAATCATTAATATTTCAGTTTAAAATAATAACTACTGTAGATGCTTTGTATTTGTCTCGAATTCTGATCTAAAATAACTCTACCAGGAGCAATAACTCTTTACTAATTTATTTAATCTAGCAAGAGTAATTTCCCTTACATAATAGTTCAGTATAAACATATTTTATTTTCATGCATGTCACAACATTAGGATTAGAATGAAAGCATAATGCTTACTGAGCTCCTTTCCATTCAGAAAGAATTCAATAGTAAAAGGAAAACTTTCAACACTTTGTTATAATCTTGCATAAAGGCATAAAACCTTTGTCAAATAAGTAAAATTAATTAAAAATTCAATTTGTTAAAATGAGCTGGGAAAAAAAACGGATATTAAAAATGTATTTTATAATTTTCTTTACATTACGGTAAAGATGTCACTTTTCGTTAGACATTCAATGTGAAGGAAACAAAGCGTGACCTTGTGTTAGTACTTACAGCCAGTATATCTATAAGTTCTGGTATGGTGGAGCTGGGCCCAAGGTCACTGTGGAACATCCCCATGGTGCTGTGGGTCAGGTAGTAATATGACGAGATCCTGCCCATGGTCAACGGGGTCAGTACATTTCCGTCCTACAGCAAAATAAGTAAAGTGTTGTGAGAGAACTATACTTTTTTTTAAAATGTTATTGTACACTAAGTTTGACTGATAAAAACGTTTGACAGACAGTTTAGAGCAGTAAAACTTTTAAATGTTTATTTTCAGCTCCTTAATATCTACAGCCAAACCTGTGTAAGTGTTCACCTCTACTGAGCAGCCATTTGTCTTAAGCAGCCATATTTGCTATTTCCCATTTCTATACTTTCAGAGCAATTAACCCGTATTAAGCAACAACCTTTCTTAAAATGACTTTTTTGCTCCTTCCCTTGACTGGCTGATTAAGACAGGTTTGATTGTATACATTAAGCATGCACTCTCTGTGGACACCATTTATGGGTTCTATTTGCCCTCCATTTCTGCCCTGTTGAGGACCTAGTGGTAAGTCCTAGGCAGAGATGCTATAAAACTTTGTACAATAAAACATACATTTAAATAAGAGCTGGACACAAACTCACAAATTTGAATATGCAACTGTGGATAGTGATACATACCCATTCTAAACAAGACATTTGATTTTTCCCCATAAAATACTACCATTCACCATAGTAATCTTCGGAACAATATGATAAAGTCTATATGAAATGTAAAATAACTGTTATATGGAAGCAGATTTACACAAACTTCTAAAACTGTTTTCTTCATCCCTTCTGCATAATTTGCTATACATATGACTTAATGCTGTTAAACACATGCTAAATATAACATGCACTTACGCAAATAAATATTGTTTAAGTTTTTTTGTACTTTACACTGCACTTTAAGGCCTTCTAGTTTTAACAGCATCTTTGGCTGATCTGCATTCAAAGCAAATTTCTTCATTCCCCACAAAATTGAAACTAGAAGTAACTATATACCATCTTAATGTATGTTCTATATCACATTACAGATCGGTATTACAGAAATGGTAAGTTATGATTCAACTTTCGTATAAGTTTAATTTTTTCAACAGTTGATTGATTGGTTGAATATTTAGCGTCCTTTTTATGCCATCGAGGGCTAACAGATGATTGGTTAAACTAACAACTGTTTCCTGGGATCCTGGAAAGTTAACCAGTACTCAAGCACACCCAATCTTCGCCATGACTGATGATTTTTCCCACTTGAAACAGTGGTGAGAGACAAATGATAATGAGACGCATGTCATATATAAATTATCACAGAGACTGTGGCCATATGAGGATTTGAACTCACGACCCCCGCATTGATAGTCAGACATGCTACTGGCTGACCTAATTGGGCCGGACTTTCTTCAATAGTAGCTCTACTAATTTTATAAAAGAAATCAACAAGACTAATCAATTTGTTAATTGATCAAACTGTAGATGTCATTGTAACGGTGTTCAGTAGGATTTCCAATGGACATTTTGAGAAATCCACAAATATGCATTACTTTTTAAACATCCCTCTAACATTTTAAATGAAAAGAGTTTTTTTTTTATCCCAACTGACACCATTTTAAACAATTTCTAAATATAAAAACACATACTCAGGACAGGTCAACCAAAGAAGTGAGTATATATACAGTCAAGACTGTTTGAGCAGTAACCTCTATTAAACTATCGCATTTGCTTAATCCCATTTTAATGCTTTCATTCAAATTCACCTGTATTAAGCAACAACCTGTCCTAAAAGGCCATTTATGCTCCTTCCATTTACTGGCTACTTCAGACAGATTTGACTGTATATATGGGAGGGGTGCAAACCTCAACAACTCTAATTCGCATGTTCAGATCTATGAATGTAATGAATGATAAAATGTTTTTAGCCTTTCCTTAGGTCCTCCATGGCTGAGTGGTCTAACATGATGTCATCTAACCACCATATACCTCTTACCACTGAGGTTAGCAGGTTTAGCCCTGCTCAGTCCAAAAATTCTTTACAAGAACGTTTGCCTTTTACTTGCGGAAGTTTGGTGGTTCTATTCAGATTCATTCTGTAGTCTTCCTCCACACATTAAACTGACTTTGCCATATACAGTCAAACCTGTCTTAAGCAGCCAGTCAAGGGAAGGAGCAAAACTGACCTTTTAAGACAGGTTGTTGCTAAAAACAGGTTAACTTACTCTGAAAGCATAAAAATGTTAAATAGCAAATGTGGCTGCTTAAGACAAGTGGTTGCTTAATAGAAGTGACTGCTGACACAGGTTTGACTGTAAACCTTGTTATGTTTTGAAAATGGAGTTTAACCTCATTACATTAATAAAGTCTTACTTCAGACGCCACACAATAGGACATCTCCAGTTGAAACAGTGCCTTCTCCACCAGGGAGGACAGAAAGGTGTTGATGCTGCCATGGTCAGTGTCGTCAAGGTCGTAATAGCTGAAAGTAGACATCTAAATATTAGAAAAAAAAGTTGATATATTTATATTATGTTTATATTACATTTAAAGGAGTATATCAGGAAAAAAAGATATATATTTTTAAAATTGATGAGGCAATACTTTTTGAAATTACAGTTTCTGTTGTTTTGGAGAAGTTAAAAATGTCAGCACCCTTTCTTAAATTGCAGAAGATAATTATAGCCTTGATCACCTTTGATGCTTGCTTTTCCAAAACAGTTTTATAAAAAAGTGGCGAAGATGATCAAAACAACAGTGTCCCATTTTATGTCATTTGAATGAACAAGCATCTGCTGCACACAAGTAAAGAGTAAATGACAAAGATGGGTTTGCTTGATTTAAATTGCTCTGTAGTCTGTTTTGTATCAGAACAGTGTGCATGACATGTTATAATGATTGTTAATGCATACCAGCCATTGTTGAGAACTTTTTTCTACCCTTGGTAATAAATTTTAATGGGATTTTAATAAAAATTAGTTTACACTTATTTACTTTGGCTTGATTATGAAGTAAGCTCAAAGCTCATATGAACCACTCTTGTGTCTGCTTCCTGGATAGAACCAGTACCGAGTCTGATTCCTGGGTAGAACCAGTACTGAGTTTACTTCCTGGGTAGAACCAGTACCGAGTCTGCTTCCTGGGTAGAACGAGTACCGAGTCTGCTTCCTGGGTAGAACCAGTTCTGAGTTTACTTCCTGGGTAGAACGAGTACTGAGTCTGCTTCCTGGATATAGAACCAGTACTGAGTTTACTTCCTTGGTAGAACCAGTACCGAGTCTGCTTCCTGGGTAGAACCAGTTCTGAGTTTACTTCCTGGGTAGAACCAGTACTGAGTTTACTTCCTGGGTAGAACCAGTACTGAGTTTACTTTCTGGGTAGAACCAGTACCTAGTCTGCTTCCTGGGTAGAACCAGTACTGAGTCTGCTTCCTGGGTAGAACCAGTTCTGAGTTTACTTCCTGGGTAGAACCAGTACTGAGTTTACTTCCTGGGTAGAACAAGTACTGGGTTTACTTCCTGGGTAGAACCAGTACTGAGTTTACTTCCTGGGTAGAACGAGTACTGGGTTTACTTCCTGGGTAGAACCAGTACTGAGTTTACTTCCTGGGTAGAACGAGTACTGGGTTTACTTCCTGGGTAGAACCAGTACCGAGTCTGCTTCCTGGGTAGAACCAGTTCTGAGTTTACTTCCTGGGTAGAACCAGTACTGAGTTTACTTCCTGGGTAGAACCAGTACTGAGTTTACTTCCTGGGTAGAACAAGTACCGAGTTTGCTTCCTCGGTAGAGTGTCTATTTTGAGAGACCAATAGGTCATGCTGGGAATTGAACTTTCAACCAGTACTAAGCACATGTATAAAAAGTAATTGCTGAAGAAACCACACATGGCTGTGGTGGGATATCAAACCCAGGACCCTCCAACCTTGGGTCCGACCCTCTAACACTAAACCTCATACTCCACCTGCTTGAACATAATTATAAGGAAGCCATTCACCTGAAATCTTCACCGATTATCTACCTAAATGTTTTTCACTGCACATTACATTTTAAAACCTTATCACAAAATGTCAGGAATCTAGTAGATTTTCACATCAGATCACCTGCCTTACAAAACCCAGTAATATTCCAAATCACAAATTATCCCCACCTCTTATTTCATTGATGATTTACATGTTTCCTGTAAATAAATGTTCATATCACCGACTACATACAAGCTTGTATCTGTGTGGTTACAACTGATTATATCTTCTGCATCTTCTTCAGTGCAGTTTCTATGATTTACACTTAAAACTACAAACTTGATGGGTTTCTATAACAAAATATTTAATACCTGTTTGATGTCATCTCAACATCATTTAGACAATACTCCACTAACCAGCAGTCAAACAAGGTAACTTGTAGTTTTACTTGTATCTACATTGTGTGGCAATAGTAACAGAAGCATGTACAATATGTCAAAATACAATATCAGAGTTTTTGTATTGATGACTTCAGTAAAAAGTTAAAAACAGTTTCTGTACTATATTCAGTTAGCAGTTAAAACGTTTCTGCATTGATGACTACAGTAAGAAATTCAAAACAGTTTCTGTATTGACGACTTAAGTAAAAAGTTCAAAACAGTTTCTGTATTGATGACTACAGTAAGAAGTTCAAAACAATTTCTGTATCGATGACTACAGTAAAAAGTTCAAAACAGATTGATTGATTGATTGAATATTTAGCGTTATTGTTATGCCATCGAGGGCTAACAGACGAGCAGTTAACCTAACAACTGTTTCCTGGGATCCTGAAAGGTTAACTCAAGCACACTCCATCTCTGCAAGTAACTGATAACACAGTGAGAGACGAATGATAATGAGTAACAATATCATATATCAATCATCATGGAGACTGTTGTCGGCTGGGGATTCGATCTCACGATCCTTGGATTGATAGTCACATGCATTACCAACTGAGCTAATCAGGCCCACCTAGTTCAAAACAGCTTCTGTACTATATTCAGTTAGCAGTTAAAATGTTTCTGTATTGATGACTACAGTAAGAAATTCAAAACAGTCTCTGTATTGATGACTACAGTAAAAAATTCAAAACAGTTTCTGTATAAATGACTTCAGCAAAAAGTTCAAAACAGTTTCTGTACTATATTCAGTTAGCAATTCAAATGTTTCTGTATTGATGACTACAGTAAGAAATTCGAAACAGTTTCTGTACATATGCACTCAGAACAGGTTCTCTCTATAAATGAGTTAAGCATAATCTTTACACACATTCTCTTTATTAATGAGGTCAAACATATGCAATCAGCACAGGTTCTCTCTATAAATGAGTTAAGCATAATCTCTGCACACATTCTTTTTATCAGTGAGTGCCCTACATATGCACTCAGAACAGATTCTCTCTATCAATGAGTGAAGAATACTCCCTGCACACATTCTCTTTATCAATGAGATCAGGTCATATGCACTCAGCAAAATTTATCTCTATCAATGAGTTAAGCATAATCTCTGCACACATTCTCTTTATCAATGAGCTCAGTATATATGCACTCAGAACAGATTCTTTCTATAAAAAAGTTAAGCATATTCTCTGCACACATTCTCTTTATTAATGAGGTCATACATATGCACTAGAACAGGTTCTCTCTATAAATGAGTTAAGCATAATCTCTGCACACATTCTCTTTATCAATGAGATCAGGTCATATGCACTCATTACAGGCTCTCTCTATCAATGAGTTTAGCATAATTTTTGCACACATTCTCTTTATCAGTGAGCTCAGTACATATTCTCTCAGCACAAGTTCTCTCTATAAATGAATTAAGCATAATCTCTGCACACATTCTCTTTATCACTGAGCTCAGTACATATGCACTCAGCACAGGTTCTCTCTATAAATGAGTTAAGCATACTCTCTGCACACATTCTCTTTATTAATGAGGTCATACATATTCAGTCAGCACAGGTTCTCTCTATAAATGAATTAAGCATAATCTCTGCACATATTCTCTTTATTAATGAGGTCATACATATGCACTCAGAACAGGTTCTCTCTATAAATTAATTAAGCATCATCTTTGCACACATTCTCTTTATTAATGAGGTTAGTACATATGCACTCAGAACAGGTTCTCTCTATAAATGAGTTAAGCATACTCTCCTCAGTCATTCTCTTTATTAATGAGGTCAGTATATATGCACTCAGAACAGGTTCTCTCTATAAATGAATTAAGCATAATCTCTGTATACATTCTCTTTATTAATTAGGTCATACATATGCAATCATAACAGGTTCTCTCTATAAATGAATTAAGCATAATCTCTGCATACATTCTCTTTATTAATTAGGTCATACGTATGCACTCAGAACAGCTTCTCTCTATAAATGAGTTAAGCATAATATCTGCACACATTTTCTTTATAAATAAGGTCAGACATATGCACTCAGAACATGTTCTCTCTATAAATGAATAAATCATAATCTTTGCACACATTCTCTTTATTAATGAGGTCAGTACATAAGCACTCAGAACATGTTCTCTCTATAAATGAGTTAAGCATACTCTCTGCATACATTCTCTTTATTAATGAGGTCAGTTCATATGCACTCAGAACAGGTTCTCTCTATAAATGAATAAAGTATAATTTCTACAAACATTCCCTTAATTAATGAGGTCAGTACAGATGCACTCAGAACATGTTCTCTCTATAAATGAATTAAGCATAATCTCTACACAAATATCTTTATTAATGAGGTCAGTTCATATGCACTCAGAACAGGTTCTCCCTATAAACGAATAAAGCATGGTTTCTACAAACATTCCCTTAATTAATGAGGTCAATACATATGCACTCAGAACATGTTCTCTCTATAAATGAATTAAGCATTATCTCTACACAAATTCTCTTTATTAATGAGGTCAGTTTATATGCACTCAGAACATGTTATCTCTATAAATGAATAAAGCATAATCTCTACACACATTCTCTTTATTAATGAGGTCAGGACATATGCACTCAGAACATGTTCTTTATATAAATGAATTAAGCATAATCTTTACACCCATTCTCTTTTTCAATGAGGTCAGTTCATATGCACCTAGAACAGGTTCTCTCTAAAAATGAGTTAAGCATAATCTTTACACAAATTCTCTTTATCAATGACATCAGTTCATATGCACTCAGCACAGGTTTTCTCTATAAATAAATAAAGCATAATCTCTGCACACATTCTCTTTATTAATGAGGTCAGTATATATGCACTCAGCACAGGTTCTCTCTATAAAAGAATAAAACATAATCTCTGCACACATTCTCTTTATTAATGAGGTCAGTAAATATGCACTCAGCACAGGTTCTCCCTAAAAAAGAATAAAGCATACTCTTTGCACACATTCTCTTCATAAATGAGGTCAGGACATTATGCAATCAGAACTTGTTCTCTTTATAAAAGAATAAAGCATAATCTCTGCACACATTCTCTTTATTTATGAGGTCGGGACATATGCACTCAGAACATGTTCTTTCTATAAATGAGTTAAGCATACTCTATGCACATACTCTCTTTATTAATGAGGTCTTGCATATGCACTCAGAACATGCTCTTTCTATAAATGAGTTAAGCATACTCTATGCACACATTCTCTTTATTAATGAGGTCAGGACATATGCACTCGTAACATGCTTTTTCTATAAATGAGTTAAGCATACTCTATGCACACATTCTCTTTATTAATGAGGTCAGGACATATACACTCAAAACATGGTTTTTCTAAAAATGAGTTAAGCATACTCTATGCACACATTCTCTTTATTAATGAGGTCATGCATATGCACTCAGAACATGCTCTTTCTATAAATGAGTTATGACTACTCTCTGCACACATTCTCTTTATTTATGAGGTTGGGACATATAAACTCAGAACATGTTCTTTCTATAAATGAGTTAAGCATACTCTATGCACATACTCTCTTTATTAATGAGGTCTTGCATATGCACTCAGAACATGCTCTTTCTATAAATGAATTAAGCATACTCTATGCACACATTCTCTTTATTAATGAGGTCAGGACATATGCACTCATAACATGCTTTTTTTATAAATGAGTTAAGCATACTCTATGCACACATTCTCTTTATTAATGAGGTCAGGACATATGCACTCAAAACATGGTTTTTCTATAAATGAGTTAAGCATACTCTCTGCACACATTCTCTTTATTAATGAGGTCATACGTATGCACTCAGAACATGTTCTTTCTATAAATGAGTTAAGCATACTCTATGCACACATTCTCTTTATTAATGAGGTCATGCATATGCACTCAGAACATGCTCTTTCTATTAATGAGTTAAGCATACTCTCTGCACACATTCTCTTTATTAATGAGGTCATGCATATGCACTCAAAACATGCTCTTTCTATAAATGAGTTAAGCATACTCTTTGCACACACTCTCTTTATTAATGAGGTCATGCATATGCACTCAAAACATGCTCTTTCTATAAATGAGTTAAGCATACTCTATGCACATACTCTCTTTATTAATGAGGTCTTGCATATGCACTTAGAACATGCTCTTGCTATAAATGAGTTAAGCATACTCTCTGCACACATTCTCTTTATAAATGAGGTCATGCGTATGCACTCAGAACATGCTCTTTTTCTCTATAAATGAGTTAAGCATACTCTATGCACACATTCTCTTTATTAATGAGGTCATGCATATGCACTCAGAACATGCTCTTTTTCTCTATAAATGAGTTAAGCATACTCTATGCACACATTCTCTTTATAAATGAGGTCATGCGTATGCACTCAGAACATGCTCTTTCTATAAATGAGTTAAGCATACTCTCTGCACACCTTCTCTTTATTAATGAGGTCATGCATATGCACTCAGAACATGCTCTTTTTCTCTAAAAATGAGTTAAGGATTCTCTATGCACACATTCTCTTTATTAATGAGGTCATGCATATGCACTCAGAACATGCTCTTTCTATAAATGAGTTAAGCATACTCTATGCACACATTCTCTTTATTAATGAGGTCATGCATATGTACTCAGAACATGCTCTTTCTATAAATGAGTTAAGTATACTCTATGCACACATTCTCTTTATAAATGAGATCTTGCATATGCACTCAGAACATGCTCTTTCTATAAATGAGTTAAGCATAGTCTCTGCACACATTCTCTTTATAAATGAGTTCATGCATATGCACTCAGAACAAGCTCTTTTTCTCTATAAATGAGTTAAGCATACTCTATGCACACATTCTCTTTATTAATTAGGTCATGCATATGCACTCAGAACATGCTCTTTCTATAAATGAGTTAAGCATACTCTCTGCACACATTCTCTTTATAAATGAGGTCATGGATATGCACTCAGAACATGTTCTTTCTATAAATGAGTTAAGCATATTCTCTGCACACATCCTCTTTACCAATGAACTCAGCACTGTAACTGAATTAAGCATCATCGTTTGATTCTCTTTATCAATGAGTTAACTCAAATTAATGAGTTTAACATAAACTCACTCAGCAATTATTCCCATAAATGAATTCAGAATAGATAAAGAGAAAATAAAGTTAATAGCATACTTATTCTGTCTTTCGATAAGTTTTGAAAATATTCTCACATTTGGGAGAGCCATTCCTTAACTTTCTCCATAAATGATTACACCACAAAAGTGTTCTTTAATGAGTTCAGTATTAATTATCCTCATACTTATCACACTCGGTGAAGTGACATTAAATCTGTTAACTGCACCAATCTGCCAAACCAGGGTAAAAACAGCATCCTCGGTGTTCAAGATAGGTGCCATGATGTTAAACAAATGGAAACCGAGTTCTGCCAAAGCAAAAAGGAGTGCAGCAGGTATTACAGGTTTTGATATTGTTCCAGTCATATGTAAAACAAAAACAAATAAGCATGCAATCTTCTGCGTGTTGCATTCTGCTACAACACTTACACAACCTGCAGAAATAGTTGTAATTAAAAAGATAAAAAAAAAACATCCTTTACAGTAAATTATCACTTTTAACAGTATTTTTTGTTATATACAAATCTAATTTCACAGTCAAGAAGGAAGCAAAGAGCAATGACATTTATTATGATCCAAAAAGCACATGTAAATAAGCCTGATGTCAAAGACACAAGACGGCTTGCTGTGCAGGTTCCCAGTCAGACTTAAGGTCACATTAAATAATACCAAGTTGATTTGAGTAGTAATAGTAATGTTTAAACATCCGCAACCATAATGGACAAAGTCCTCGCCATTTTTGTTTTTTAAAAAAAGGATAAACAGCAAAAACTTTACATTTTATATCATTATCATTCATCTCTCTCCGCTCATTCAAGTGGGAAAGTTATCAGTTACTTGCATAGATGGGGTGTGCTCTAGTACTAGTTAACCTTTCAGGATCAGAAACAGTGGTTAGGTTCACTGATCTTCTGTTAGCCCTCAATGGAATAAAAATGTTGCTAAATATTCAATCAATCAATCAATCGACAATTAACGGTTAACTGTAACTAAAATTTTATTTTATGTTTGTTCATCATAATGAAGAGGAAATCAAGGACTCAGAATTTTTTAAAGATATTTTTCCAGATTTTCCCACACGTAATTATGACATGAGCTTTTATAAAAGCTCATTTTTTGTATCATAATACTAAAATCTCAAAATTATGTATTTTTTGTAGGTTTAAAGGCAGTATATCATGATTTTTAAAATTTAAATTGGTTTAAAAACAGTTTTTTCTAATATATTATGCCTATACTCACTGACCCCATATTGCCAAAATGATATCTATTTAAACATGCCAAAATAATAAATTGAAGAAGGAATACCTATCTGGGGCTAAACTAAAATATATTTCCTGCTGAAAATTGCAACATATTTTGTGACATATTTAATAAATCACTTGATTTAATTTTTATTTCAATTTGACTGTCATGCATGTTGAAATGTAAATCTTCGAAAAGATTCCAAATGATGATGTGAAGGTTGTCAAGCAGTATTGAAGTGCAGCTATCTTTAGAATGGGGATTTGCTTCAAGTTTACCACCCCAATTGAATGACTGATTGTATCATGTTTTGGAGGATTTGATATACCAAATAATTTGGATTTTTGTATATTATGATAATGAAATGCTTTTTTTTTTATTTTTTAAGTTTACGTTTATAGCATTTTTTTTCAGATATACTGCCTTTAAGACTAATATTAAATATGAACACAAGTAAAACTGATTTTCAGATTGCCAGGTGTGCCTTTAAGCTAAAGACATTACAAGCAGTTGCACTTAAAAATTGCACTGACTTCAAGACACTGTAAACCAGATCTAAAAATACATTCAAGATGGTTTATTTTGACAAGAAAATCACAGCTCTGTCAAGTTGCCACGACTTACCACGTTGAAAATTCTCTTTTTTTTTATTAAAGAGACCTAAATTTGTAACTGAAAATAAGAAATCATCATTACACCAATCAACAATATATTTAATGGACCACGTTAAAAAAAATCTTTACTATTATACTCTCTCAAGGGAAAGTGTACAAATCTGTAAACTAAATCAATTAACTTAAACAACAATTGGCCACTTGTCAAATAAAAATGAAAATGGCAGTTATAAATTCCATCAATGAGCGCATTTGTTGAGAAGCCTGCTTCTCTTTTGATACTTGGCACGGGGCGCAGGTAAGCAAGCTTTTACTGTTTACGTTGATTATATTTTTACCTGGCAATAGTTCATGTAACATACGCACAACAATTCATAACAATATCAGCTGACTGGAGCAGTGAGAGAGATTCCAAACTTTCCAATCAGGCCGTTCTGAAAACATTGTTCAATAAACTGTTCACGACGAGAGGACACAAGTAAGAGTGGTAGGACAGTTAAAGATTCTAGTTATTTACCGTGTGCATCTCGGACCCAGAATCCATTGCTATAGTTACTGGATAGACACGACCCCTGGAGCACATAACCAGATGTTTTAACCAAGTCACAATATCAACTACTTACCAACAGGTAGGAGATTTTCTATATTGTATAAAATTTTAATGTTTGTTTCATTATTTTAGATTACATGGTGTTAGAAGTTTGTATCTTTACTTAGCTTAAACATATTTTATTTTTATTTACTATACAGAAATGGGGTTTGAGCCACCGGATTGTCCAATGTTAGGTTCCACTCTCTCTAATCTATACATCTTGATTAAATTGCAAAGCAAGTTGCAATCATGGGAACAACACAAATTGATCTAATTTTCTAGCAAAAATTATTTTCTTATATAAATTATAGTCAAGTTGATGGTATATTAATAAAATTGTTTTCACTTGTTATTTAATGGATACATGCACTGCACTCCTTTTAACTAAAATAACTTGGCCAAATTTACACTGTTATAATAAATGACTGGTTATTTTTTCAATGCTACAACTTTGCATATTTTCATTTGCATGTGCTACTATTAATATTTAAGTTCAGTATTCCAATAACTGCTTCACAATGTTTGTGATTTCAAATAGTATACAGTAGTTTATACTGTTACAGAATGTGTTCATGTAGCAAGGCTATATCTATGCATTTATGGTGCTTTGTTGGATATCACAAGTTTACAGTTTTTGTGTCAAACTGCAATTTTGCAGTTTATGCATTATATTGCAATTTTGCAATATTTGCATCGATTGCAATTTTACAGGTTTTTCCCATATGGTGCAATTATGCAGTTTTGTGTCATGGAGCAATTTTGCACTTTTCTTATGGTGTAATCATGCAATTTTTGTGTTATGGTGCAATTTTGCAGTTTTGTGTCGTGCTGCAATTTTTGTCATGGTACAATTTTGCAGTTTTGTGTCATGGTACAATTTTGCAGTTTTGTGTTGTGGTGCAATTTTGTAGTTTTGTGTCATTGTGCAACTATGCAGATTTGTATCATGGAGAATTTTAAAGTTTTTGTGTTCATGGTGCTGCAGTCGGTAGATTAAAACTTCTATTTTTGTGTAAAAGATGCATTTTTTTAACTTCTAAATTCAAAATTCAAGTTGCAGTTGTACACAATGCCCCAGTGTTTACAATGCAGTTTCCCCATGTTTATATTTTCCATCTTCTGAATAATGCAGATTATGTTTGTGATGAAATTTTGTAGTTTCCGTCTTGCAATATCGTGCAGTTCTAGAGCTAATCTGTATTCTGATAATAATGTTTCAATTTCAGACCTTTAATTCTGAAACTAAGATTGTTGGCTTCATTTCATATATATATTATAGATTGATTGAATATTTAGCGTAATTTTTATGCAATCAAGAGCTAACAGATGATCATTTAACCTAACCACTGTTTCCTGGGATTAACCAGTACTTGAGCACACCCAGTCTCCGCAAGTAACTGATAACTTACCCAATTGAATCAGTGGTGAAAGACGAATGATAATGAGACACAATGTCGTATATAAATCATCATGGAGACAGTTGCCGGGCAGGGGATTTGAACTCAAGACCCCTGGATTAATAGTCAGATGTGTAACCAACTGAGCTAATAGGGCCCAGCGTATATTATAGAGTTGCATATTTGCAGCTTTTGTGTATTTGAGGTTCTTTTTTTTTGTTTTTTTTGCAGCTATACAATTCTTATTTGGTCCATGTGCTAGTGCAATTTCCGTTCTTTAGATTCTCATTGTGTTTTGTAGTTCAAAGTGAGATTATGTAGTTTTGCCATTAAATGTGAGATCATGTAGTTTTGTAGCTCAATGTGAGATTATGTAGTTTTGTAGTTCAAAGTGAGATAATGTAGTTTTGTAGTTCAATGTGAGAATATGGAGTTTTGTAGTTCAATGTGAGATTTTGTGGTTCAATGTGAGATTATGTAGTTTTGAAGTTCAATGTGAGATTATGTAGTTTTGTGAGATTATGTAGTTTTGCAGTTCAATGTGAGATTATGTAGTTTTGTAGTTCAATGTGGGATTATGTTATTTTGCAGTTCAGTGTGAGATTATGTAGTTTTGTACTTTTGCAGTTCAATGTGAGATTATGTAATTTTGCAGTTCAGTGTGATATTATGTAGTTTTGTACTTTTGCAGTTCAATGTGGGATTATGTTATTTTGCAGTTCAGTGTGAGATTATGTAGTTTTGTACTTTTGCAGTTCAATGTGAGATTATATAATTTTGCAGTTCAGTGTGATATTATGTAGTTTTGTACTTTTGCAGTTCAATGTGGGATTATGTTATTTTGCAGTTCAGTGTGAGATTATGTAGTTTTGTACTTTTGCAGTTCAATGTGAGATTATATAATTTTGCAGTACAGTGTGATATTATGTAGTTTTGCAGTTCAAAGTGAGATGATGTAGGTTTAGATTCAAGGTTGAAACAATGCAGTTATATAGTTCCAAGACTTAAAGTGAGGCTGCAGTTTAAACATTCAATGTGAGATTATGCAGTTTTGCAGTTCATTGTGAGGTTATGTAGTTTTGCAGTTCATTGTGAGGTTATGTAGTTTTGCAGTTCAATGTGAGATTATGTAGTTTTGCAGCTCAATGTGAGATTATGTAGTTTTGCAGTTCAATATGAGATGATGTAGTTTTGCAGCTCAATGTGAGATTATGTAGTTTTGCAGTTCAATATGAGATGATGTAGTTTTGCAGCTCAATGTGAGATTATGCAGTTTTGCAGTTCATTGTGAGGTTATGTAGTTTTGCAGTTCATTGTGAGGTTATGTAGTTTTGCAGTTCAATGTGAGATTATGTAGTTTTGCAGCTCAATGTGAGATTATGCAGTTTTGCAGCTCAATGTGAGATTATGTAGTTTTGCAGCTCAATGTGAGATTATGTAGTTTTGCAGTTCAATGTGAGATTATGTAGTTTTGCAGCTCAATGTGAGATTATGTAGTTTTGCAGTTCAATGTGAGATTATGTAGTTTTGCAGCTCAATGTGAGATTATGTAGTTTTAGACTCAAGGTTGAAACTATGCAGTTATATAGTTCGCTGAGACTCAATGTGAGGCTGTACGTCTTCCCAGACTCAAAGTGAGGCTGCAGTTTAAACATTCAATGTGAGATTATGCAGTTTAATAACATCTATTTCCATGGTGCAACTTTGCAGTTCCTGCATTCTAATTGAGATTATGCAATCTAAAAATTATATTTCCGTGGAACAATTTTGCAGTTTCTGCATTCAAGGTGAAGTTATGCAATTTAATAAATTCTGTTTCCATGATGCAATGTGAGATTATACAGTTTTAGAGTCAAGGTGAGATTGTGTAGTTCTGCAAGTCCTTTGTACATGGTGCATTATTGCAGTTATAGATTCAAGGTTAGGATGTGTCCATGGTGCAACTTTCTGGCAATGCAGTTTAATGACTTCTGCTCATGGTGTAATTTTGTAGTCCTCCATTCAAGGTGAGATTGTGCAGTTCAATAACTTTGTTCATGGTGCATCTTTGCAGTTCCAATATACAACCAAGGTAAGATTGTGCAGTTCCTACAATCCAGTTTAATAACTCTGTGTTCATGGTGCAATTTTGCAGTTCCTAGATTCCAGTTGAGATTGTGCAGTTTATTAACTTCTGTAACCATGATGCAATTTTGCATTTCCTAGATTCAAGTTTAAGTTTTACAGTTTAATAACTTCTGTGTTCATTGTGCAAGTTTGCGTTTCCTAGATTCAAGTTGCGGTTAAACAGTTTATTAACTTCTGTGACCATGGTGCAATTTTGCAGTTCCTAGATTCCAGTTGAGATTGTGCAGTTTAGTAACTTCTGTGACCATGATGCAATTTTGCAGTTCTTAGATTCAAGTTTAAGTTATACAGTTTATTATCTTCTGTGACCATGATGCAATTTTGCAGTTCTTAGATTCAAGTTGAGGTTATACAGTTTAGTAACTTCTGTGACCATGATGCAATTTTGCAGTTCTTAGATTCAAGTTGAGGTTATACAGTTTAGTAACTTCTGTGACCATGATGCAATTTTGCAGTTCTTAGATTCAAGTTTAAGTTATACAGTTTATTAACTTCTGTGTTCATGGTGCAATTTTGCGGTTCCTAGATTCAAGTTGATGTTATACAGTTTATTAACTTCTGTGACCATGATGCAATTTTGCATTTCCTAGATTCAAGTTTAAGTTTTACAGTTTAATAACTTCTGTGTTCATTGTGCAAGTTTGCGTTTCCTAGATTCAAGTTGCGGTTAAACAGTTTATTAACTTCTGTGACCATGGTGCAATTTTGCAGTGTCTAGATTCAAGTTAAGGTTGCACAATTTAGTAACTTCTGTGTTCATTGTGCAATTTTGCAGTTTCTAGATTCAAGTTGAGGTTATACAGTTTTGTAACTTCTGTGACCATGGTGCATCTTTGCAGTTCCAATATACAACCAAGGTAAGATTGTGCAGTTCCTACAATCCAGTTTAATAACTCTGTGTTCATGGTGCAATTTTGCAGTTCCTAGATTCCAGTTGAGATTGTGCAGTTTATTAACTTCTGTGACCATGATGCAATTTTGCAGTTCTTAGATTCAAGTTGAGGTTATACAGTTTAGTAACTTCTGTGACCATGATGCAATTTTGCAGTTCTTAGATTCAAGTTGAGGTTATACAGTTTAGTAACTTCTGTGACCATGATGCAATTTTGCAGTTCTTAGATTCAAGTTGAGGTTATACAGTTTAGTAACTTCTGTGACCATGATGCAATTTTGCAGTTCTTAGATTCAAGTTGAGGTTATACAGTTTAGTAACTTCTGTGACCATGATGCAATTTTGCAGTTCTTAGATTCAAGTTTAAGTTATACAGTTTATTAACTTCTGTGTTCATGGTGCAATTTTGCGGTTCCTAGATTCAAGTTGATGTTATACAGTTTATTAACTTCTGTGACCATGATGCAATTTTGCAGTTCCTAGATTCAAGTTTAAGTTTTACAGTTTAATAACTTCTGTGTTCATTGTGCAAGTTTGCGTTTCCTAGATTCAAGTTACGGTTAAACAGTTTATTAACTTCTGTGACCATGGTGCAATTTTGAAGTGTCTAGATTCAAGTTAAGGTTGCACAATTTAGTAACTTCTGTGTTCATTGTGCAATTTTGCAGTTTCTAGATTCAAGTTGAGGTTATACAGTTTTGTAACTTCTGTGACCATGATGCAATTTTGCAGTTCTTAGATTCAAGTTGAGGTTGTACGATTTAGTAACTTCTGTGTTCATTGTGCAATTTTGCAGTGATTGAAGTTGTGGTTGTTTTATTTTCTGTGTTCATGGTGTGCTATAAGCTTACACTGTTGAATTTAAAGGAACAATGTCAACATTTCAACTTTTTGGTAGAGAATAGAGCACAGAGAAACGCCAGCTTTGAAAACTTGAAATATGTCAAATCAACTTCACACCAGTAACTTATCTAAATGTCTTAATACGCATCACAACAAATAAATATACAAGGGGAAAAATCTTGAATGTAAACATTAAGACATGTAACAAAATTCACAGTTTTTTTACCATTTAGTTAAATTCATAAATTTTATTTTTGATTCTCTGAAGTGGAGGCAAATAATGTAGAGCTCATCAGACGCTGAGTTACTTACAGTATGATTTGGCTCTTTTAACCAACATTTTCTTAAGTTTTGCTTAAACAGTCTGTAGTAAGAGACCCAGCTCTCCCGAATGAGTCGATTAAAAAGCAATCTTAAGAAAGCCGCATCTGGGCATGTTGATTGGTCAGTTGCTTTAACTGAAAGTTTGAATGATGTCACAGTTTAGTAAGCATTCAATTACTATGAATTGTGGGACAGGCCTAGAAGTCCAAGCTTTTCAATGGGGGTTAATAAACCTGGTTTGGGAGATATCAGGTTATGGGATAGATCATTAAATACTTAAAAACTTAGCTCAAGTTTGACTGCTTATTTATTTATTTTATAATCAATATCAATGAAACCAAATGCAGTGTTATTGGAACTAGTCTAAACTCATGATCGCGTGGCTGCTTTTCTTCGATTAAACATTTTTAATACTGTATTTATATAAGTATACACTTAAACTAGTTGGTGAAACAAGTCTGGTCAATAACATTGACATGAACATCGAGTTAAAAACAGCTTCATTGCAAGCACGAAATCTAGGTTTCAATTTACTAACATTTGCCCTTTAGGAATAGCTGTATTAATTAAAGAAATAGACAGTGCAATTTCTAAACCATCAGTAATTAATGCAATAGCAAAACTTGTGTATTTAATGCAATCAAGATATAACGTCATTATGGCGAAACAATCAGCACCATGATGTGCAGATCCAATCAGTCGGACTAATGTTAGCGTAATGCAGCCAGTCAGCGCAAAAAACAATCTGATTAAACCAAACTCGGTAACCAAGCCTGTTTAAATTTTTTTGCGTTGCATGTGTAGTGAAGTCTGATCAAGGCATTGGCAAACTTTAATTTGTTGTCAGGTAAGAACATGCAGATAAAGGGCACTCTCTTCTTTTATAATGGGCCGGACCTGATTAGTCAGATGCGATTCTGGCTATCAGTCCAGGGGCCGTGAGTTTGTATCTCTGCCCAGCAACAGTCTCATTATCATTTGTCTCTCACAGCTGATTCAAGTTGGAAAGTTATCAGTAACTTGCAAAGATGGGGTGTGCTTGAGTACTGGTTAACCTTTTAGGATCCCAGGAAAGAGTACTAAGGTTAACTGATTGTCTGTTAGCCCTTGATAACATAAAAAATATGCAAAAATTCTCAAAAATCTCAATTTCTCTAAACAGTCTCTGTGATGATTGATATACAACATTGCGTCTCATTATCGTTTGTCTCTCTCCTCTGATTCCAGTGGGAAAATTATCAGTTACTTGCAGAGATGGGGTGTGCTCGAGTACTGGTTAACCTTTCAGGATCCCAGGAAAATATTATTCTTTTATAACGGAAATGGTCATCAATGGATGAGTGGTCTCTGGCCCCAATCTAAAAATAACTAACTTTGTACAGCAGATATTGATAGTTTCATCTCAACTAGCTTTAAAAAAAATATTAAGTTAATTTAAATTTGTGGCCAAATGTGTCAGCTATATTATTTTACCAAAAAAAATTAAAAAAGGTGCTTATATATAATAACTCCTGTAAAATTTGACTGACATTGACAAATATCAAACTTGATCTGTATTTTAATATCCTACAGCTGTACACCTAGGATCCGCGAAAGTTTACCAGTTACTCAAGCACACGCATTTCTGCAAGTAACTGACTGGGATCCTCGAAGGTTAACCAGTACTCAAGCACACCCACATCCGCAAGTAACTGATAACTTTCTGACTTGAATCATGCAGAAGTGAGAGAAGAATGACAACAAGATGTTATATCATATATCAATCATTACAGTGACTAGGGCCGGGCAGAGATTCGATCTCACCACCCCTAGATTGATAGTCAGATGGGCTAACGACTGAGCTAACCTAGCCTGGTTATCTCATGTAAGGAAGAACTGACAATAAAAAAAAAAATCAACAGAAACAGACTTACTAGCAAAACCTGATATTCTTCCCATGGAAATTTAACTTTCTTTGTGATTTAAAACACAACTTTATGTCAGTTTATCTCCCAAATCACAGGGTTTTCCTTTTAATTTCTCTCAAGGAACCACATTTTTATCCCACTAAAATATCTTTGGGGAGATAATATTTTGTGATACCAGTCTGTCAGTAGTCAATATAGACCCAAGCTGCTATATATATACTTTGTATTCTCCTGGATTCAGCACTTTTATAAGCGCTGTATTAACTATATCCGGGATATCCAACACTTAAACAATACAAAAAATACAAACAACGTGTCTCAGTCTTTAAATGAAGTACCTAAAGCTTCATTATACCAATAATTGCAGAACCAGAAGGATTTACCAGAGAAATGGCTGATGATCGTGTTCACAATCTAAAAACTGACTTTAGGCCATAATAAATTAATTGCTAGATTATCATCCCCATCTGCCCAATAATTTTCATGCCGCTCTGACCCTTTTTATTTTCATAGGAAAATTATAAAAAAACAAAAACATCAAAACTTTAAAAAAATAAAAATAAATAAAATTCTCCCGCCCTCTGTTTTTAAGAAAAATTTGGATGATAATATATTAATTAATTTATAATGGCCTTATCAATAAAAAAAATTATCTAATAGTTGAGAGTATCTCAAAAACGTATAGGATGCTGTCATGTGTAGTAAAACAGAAATATTACAGTATCTTTGTATACAGTCGCTGAGATGTGGGCTCCTTATTTTTAAGGACTTGGTTATAATTATAGAAACTGAATCAATACATGTACATTTTAAAGGGACGCACGGCAATGTTGAAATAAAATCTTAACCATGTTCATGCTTCTAATCCATATTTTCACATATGAACACAATCATAACCATAATAAAATATTAACCTCCAAGCATAACATAACCTATATTAAAGCTGAAATTATAAACATAGTTTATACAACTAGTGAAGTCCCGCTTGTTTTGAAAATATATATCTTATATAAACAGGTTGAATGTTTCTGTTGTTAGTGCCACAAGCATAAAATTGAGAAAATATAAAAAAAACTCCTAAAAAAACCCTCATAAATTGTTAATTCATTGGATTTTTTATCATACTGATAAGGCAATAATAAACTAATTGTTTGATTATTATCCCTGTCTCCCCATAATTTTCAGGGTGACCCCTTTTATTTTCATTTTTTTTTTAAAATTCTCACTCCGCTCTATCCTCTCCCGTTTTTAAGAAAAAACTGGATGTGAATTTAGCAATTTATAAAAATGACGCTAAATATTCAATCAATCAATCAAACCATTGACCATGAACTGTTGGCAAAATATTCTTGTAAAATAATCCATCAGACAACAAATATGCAAAACAAACCATGATGCATAAATATTTTATATAACAAACTTGACCTTGAACACTGACGTCAATGGCCAGAAGTTCTGCAAAAAAAATGTTTTACAAACCGAAGGAAATGACATGGACGAACTAAAACAGATTTACCCAGCTCTGACGTATATCCTGCCACAAATCTGTTCAATCATTTCCCCAAAATGCTTGAGAACCATGCATTGTTATGATGCAGATCAGCTGACTTGTTGCAGATGACGACAAGAGAGTGCCAGGGTTACACCCGGCTATAAATATCCCCAGTTATTACAAAACCATAACAAATATTTGTGACCCAATAAACAGTGCCAAGGCAGGGCTGTTACTCCCCTGATATGCCATGCCTGAAAGTTACCTGTACATGTGACCTAGAAACAACCCTGCTTGTATAAACAATATAACACTGCTACCATTCTACATCTGGCAAACTCATAATAATTTTCATGATTATTTTTAACAAAACCAAATTTCTTAGATTGTCTACAAGCTAAGAAGATTGCCACCACAAATAAATTCCCAACAAGAGCTGTTGAATAGATCAAAATTTATACACTTTAATGAAAATACTCAACAAATTGGAACTGTGTCCATAGGACACAGTTGCCCCTGCTATATGTTAGTTAATTTTTACAAAAATTAAATCCATATTTTACTCTTGTAAAAGTTGACCAATGTTAGCAAATATCAAACACACCAAATACTAAATGTATAGACCCTCTCCAAAGTTATTAGTCAGAAACCAGAAAAAATTGACCGATATTGACATTGAACTTGGCCAGTATATTGAAATTACACAGCTTCAGAGACTCTTTCAGAAGATTTTGACCAGAAACCAGTTTGACCTAGACAGACAGATGAACAAACTGACAGACATTGAGTAGTAGACAATTGGGGTTGTCCATTTGAGCCAACCAGGTGAAAGAATGAAAATGTGATTGCTCATTTAAGGAAAGACATTTGAGGACCAGACAATGTGGTTGCTTATTTGAGGCAAGAAATTGAAGTAACAGACAATGTGGTTGCCCATTTTAGGTAAGAAATTGGAGGAACAGACAATGTGGTTGGCCATTTGAGGCAAGATATTGGAGAAACAGACAATGTGGTTGCCCATTTGAGGCAAGATATTGGAGGAACAATGTGGTCGCCCATTTGAAGCAAGACATTGGAGGAACAGACAATGTGGTTGTCCATCTGAAGCAATACATTGGAGGAACAGACAATGTGGTTGCTCATCTGATGCAAGACATTGGAGGAACAGACAATATGGTTGTTCATTTGAGGCAAAATATTGGATGAACAGACAATGTGGTTGCCCATTTGATGCAAGACATAGGAGGACCAGACAACGTGGTTGCCAATTTTAAGCAAGGCATTGGAGGAACAGACAAAGTGGTTGCCCATTTAAGGCAATACATTAGAGGAAAAGACAATGTGGTTGCCCATTTGATGTAAGACATTGGAGGACCAGACAATGTGGTTGCCAATTTGAGGCAAGAAAGTGGAGGAACAGACAATGTGGTTGCCCATTTAAGGCAATACATTGGAGGAACAGACAATATGGTTGTTCATTTGAGGCAAAATATTGGAGGAACAGACAATGTGGTTGCCTATCTGAAGCAAGACATTGGAGGAACAGACAATGTGGTTGTCCATCTGAAGCAATAAATTGGAGGAACAGACAATGTGGTTGTTCATTTGAGACAAAATATTGGAGGAACAGACAATGTGGTTGCCCATTTGATGCAAGACATTGGAAGACCAAACAATGTGGTTGCCCATTGAAGGCAATACATTTGAGGAACAGACAATGTGGTTGCCCATTTAAGGAAGGACATTGGATGAACAGACAATGTGGTTGCCAATTTGATGCAAGACATTGGACGAACAGACAATGTGGTTGCCAATTTGAGGCAAGACATTGGAGGAACAGACAATGCGGTTGCCCATTTGATGCACGACATTGAAGGAACAGACTATGTGATTACCCATTTAGGGAAAGACATTGGAGAAACAGACAATATGCCATAATGGTTGTTCAATTGGGCAAGAAATGACTGTCTGTTTGTTCATTTGAGGCAAGCACATGGAAGACAAGCCAATTTGTTACTTACTATAGCATGTATAAAACAAAAGCAACTCATGATGTTGGAACAAGGACTGGTAACTCTTAAACAGGTAAACATGACAATGAGTCCAAAGGAAATATAGAGAATATCAACTGAACCTAGCAGTAGGGTGGATACAAGGTTTTATTGCCGTTTCCTGATATAAAGGTTGTATTGAATGAGAATCTGCTGTATATACAACACCTTGTCATCATTGGGAAAACATTTTATCAGTCATTATATTATCTTGGTAGTACTTGTTTTCAGGAAGATAAGGAAATAATATTGTCCTGTGTGATAGACACAGCCAAACTATTCTCCATCACTATTAATCATTTAAATCAATCCAAATTGAAACAACCTGGACAACATTTTGTTTAGAATCTGTTGTTCTCTTATCTTCTTTGCAATTTTTACCAGTATCCCTAACTGATTAAATCTGTCTTTTTGTTTTGCAAGTCCTAATGCACTAGGAGCTCAGATTGATATCTGACAAAATTTAAATTCCTGTTTTTTTTAAAAACTGGTTCCCTATGACATTCCATAGTTTTCAACATGGATAATCAAAAACAATAAATAGGATCATTTACTCAATTACTTCATAACAGTTAATTACATTACAGAAATACAGAAGTTACCAGATTTTTTTGTGTCAGAGAAAAGATTCAATCTTTTTTCACATAAGGTTTACTTGCTTCCTTAAAACACGGCTTACAGATTAGGAAAACCAACAAAACAGTATGGGATCAACTTTGGCCAATTACTTTGCCATGGAAACCAGTAAAAACCTATAACCACAAATCCCAAATAAACAATATAAATGAAGAATCAAAAATAAAGCACTCCGGAAAATAAGCACAGCTGATTGTTTTTTATGAATGTCAGTGGAGGGTATGCCAGGATATATTTGTATGCTAATTGTTGTTTAATTGGAATGGAGATTAGCTCCCAGATTGTGTGTGAGTGTGTGTGTATGTGTATGTACTTGGGACAGCAGCTGTACTATAAAGTGTCTTTACTTTTACGAGAAATCAGGTTCATTGTAGAAGACATGTAACTTATTAGCATTCATGCTGGAAGATCTAGCATACAAGAATTTATTCATTTACATCCAAGGTTGTTGGTTAGAGCCCTGACTGAGCCTTACAAAAGTGAAGACTGTAAAGGTATTTTTGTTATTAAGTAACTTCTTTACTGGATGCTCAATGCTTTAGGTAAATTATAAGACAGTGTACATTGTCATTATAATATAACTTCAGGGTTGGGTTTAGAGTTGGGTCTGGGTGGGGTCTATGTTGGGGTATTGGGTCTAGGGTGGGGTCTAGGTGGGTCTAGGTTGGGGTATCTGGTCTAGGGTGGGGTCTAGGTGGGTCTATGTTGGGGTATTGGGTCTAGGGTGGGGTCTAGGTGAGTCTATGTTGGGGTATCGGGTCTAGGGTGGGGTCTATGTTGGGCTATTGGGTCTAGGGTTGAATCTTGGACTATGTTAGGGTAGTGGTTTTAGGGTGAAGGAGTTGAATCCACAAGGTAGTTAGTTCAAAGTCACTGTGATATAAAATTTAAGGTAAAAGGACTATAACTCAATAAACTGGCATTGAATCTGATCACAAAGGCCACAGGCTCAAGTTCAGACGATGTACCTTCTGAACAGCAAGTTTTATTTGAATAGGCTGAAAATTGTGAGAGGCCTCCACAAGGTTGTTGATCCAAAACATGATAGACAGTTGGAAGCCATTTTAATATCCTCAAATTTTCTTCAAAAGGCAGACGATAATAAAGTGTCTTTTCTCAAGGATATGACATAAAAACAGTGTTAATGATTATATCTGCAATAATAATGTAAGCCTTTACTGTCAAATAATGTATTACAATATTAAACATACATAATTTATAAGCTTAACTAAATCAGCAGAAGAGATATATCTGCAGCTGAAGTGCACATGTGTACAGGAACTGTACTGTGCATCTGCTAGCCATTCCAGTGCCAATATACTGCCAATATTGTGCTTGTCAATGACAGACTACTCAACATGGCATTGATCAGCGCACGTGTTTATTACTTTAATTCCTAATGTATGTTACGCTACTCCGGTAATGACGCTTCTGTTTAACTATTACAGTTCACTTCCATGGTACATTACTGTTGGAAGTACGGAAAAATAAATTCTAATTACTTACTCCTGTATTTAATATTATAAGTTGTTGTATTGTGTTTAACGTCGGTTTCAACAATGTTACAGTCATATCGTGACAGTGTCTATTTGAGACAATATTCTGAGCACTGCCATTCTGGAGTTTCATACCACAGACGCATGGTATAATACCCCACCCAGTCACAGTATAATGACACTGGGCCGACCAAACCTAGAAATTTCCGCTAAATGTGGAGCGCCACTCCAGAATGCTTATTTTATAAGCATATAAATTACATACTTCTTTGAACAGGGTTTGCAATTATAGAAATGTACGAGGCCATTATAAATTAATTGTTAGATTATCATCCTAATTTTTCTCCAAAACAGGGAGGGCAGCAGGATTTTTTTTTTTGTTTAAATTTTTTTTTTTTTTTTAATAAAAAAAACAAATTAAAAAAAATAGAAATATATATTTTTTTATTATTTTTTTTTTAATGAAAATAAAAAGGGTCAGGGTAGCATGAAAATAAGTGTGTGGGGGGGGGGGGGGGGGGGGGTGCGGGGATGATATCTAGCAATTAATGTATTATGGCCTTAACTGCAGTCATTGTTTATTACTAAATAAAGAAAAAGAAGTCCAGTGTATGTTACTTTGGGATTTACAAATATTGCAGCCAATATATTTATAAATAATACCCTAAGAATGCATTGCAACCAATTTTATTAAACCAAGAATGTATTGCAGCCAATGTATGTTACTCTATGAATGTATTGCAACCAATGTATGTTACCCTAGGAATGCATTGCACCCAATGTATGTTACTTTAGAAATGCATTGCAGCCAATGTATGCTCTATGAATGTATTGCAGTCAATGTATGTTACTCTAGGAATGTATTGCAGTTAATGTATGCTACTCTAGGAATGTATTGCAGCCAGTGTATGTTAATGTAGGAATGTATTGCAGGCAATGTATGCTACTCTAGGAATGTATTGCAGCCAGTGTATGTTAATGTAGGAATGTATTGCAACCAATGTATGTTAATGTAGGAATGTATTGCAGGCAATGTATGCTACTCTAGGAATGTATTGCAGGCAATTTATGTAACTCTAGGAATGAATTGCATCCAATGTATGCTCTATGAATGTATTGCAATTAATGTATGCTACTCTAGGAATGTATTGCAGCCAGTGTATGTTAATGTAGGAATGTATTGCAGCCAGTGTATGTTAAAGTAGGAATGTATTGCAGGCAATGTATGTTACTCTAAAAATGCACTGCAGCCAATGTATGCTCTATGAATATATTTAAGTCAATATATGTTACTCTAGGAATGTATAGTAGGCAATGTATGTTACTCTAGGAATTTATTGCACCCATTGTATGCTCTATGAATGTATTGCAGTTAATGTATGCTACTCTAGGAATGTATTGCAGCCAGTGTATGTTAATGAAGGAATGTATTGCAGGCAATGTATGTTAATGTAGGAATGTATTGCAGGCAATGTATGTTAATGTAGGAATGTATTGCAGGCAATGTATGTTAATGTAGGAATGCAGGCAATGTATGCTACTCTAGGAATGTATTGCAAGCAATGTATGTTAATGTAGGAATGTATTGCAGGCAATGTATGTCAATGTAGGAATGCAGGCAATGTATGCTACTCTAGGAATGTATTGCAAGCAATGTATGTTACTCCAGGAATGTATTGCAGCCAATGTATGTTACTCAAGGAATGTTTTGCAGTCAATTTATGCTACTCTAGGAATGTATTGCAAGCAGTGTATGCTACTATATGAATATATTGCAACCAATGTATGTTACTCTTTAAATATATTGTTGTTATGTGTGCTACTCTAGGAATGTATTGCAGCCAATGTATGTTGCCCTATGAATGTATTGCACCCAATGTATGTTACTCTAGGACTGAATTGCGGTCAATCTATGTTACTCTTGGAATGTATTGCAGGCAATGTTTGCTACTCTATGACTGAATTGCAGCCAATGTATGTTACTCTATGAATGCATTGCAGCCAATGTATATTACACTAGGTATGTACTGCAGTTAATGTATGCTACTCTAGGAATGTTTGCAGGCAGTGTATGTTAATGTAGGAATGCAGGCAATGTATGCTACTCCAGGAATGTATTGCAGCCAGTGTATGTTAATGTAGGAATGCAGGCAATGTATGCTACTCCAGGAATGTATTGCAAGCAATGTATGTTACTCCAGGAATGTATTGCAGGCAATATTTGCTACTCTATGACTGTATTGCAGCCAATGTATGTTACTCTATGAATGCATTGCAGCCAGTGTATATTACTCCAGGAATGTATTGCAGCCAGTGTATGTTAATGTAGGGATGCAGGCATTGTATGTAACTCTAGGACTGATTTGCGGTCAATCTATGTTACTCTTGGAATGTATTGCAGGCAATGTTTGCTACTCTATGACTGTATTGCAGCCAATGTATGTTACTCTATGAATGTATTGCAGCCAATGTATATTACTCTAGGAATGTATTGCAGTCAATTTATGCTACTCTAGGAATGTATTGCAGGCAGTGTATGTTACTCTAGGAATGTATTGCAACCAATGTATGTTACTCTATGAATATATTGTCGTTATGTGTGCTACTCTAGGAATGTATTGCAGCCAATGTATCTTTCTCTATGAATATATTGCAGCCAATGTATGTTATTCTAGGAATGTATTGCAGTCAATCTATGCTACACTTAGAATGTATTGCAGGCAATGCTTGCTACTCTATGAATGTATTGCAGCCAATGTATGTTACTCTAGGAATGTATTGTAGGCTGTGAATGCTACTGTAGGAATGAATTGCACCCAATGTATGCTCTATGAATGTATTGCAATTAATGTACGCTACTCTAGGAATGTATTGCAGCCAGTGTATGTTAATGTAGGAATGTATTGCAACCAATGTATGTTAATGTAGGAATGTATTGCAGCCAGTGTATGTTAATGTAGGAATGTATTGCAGCCAGTGTATGTTAAAGTAGGAATGTATTGCAGGCAATGTATGTTACTCTAGAAATGCACTGCAGCCAATGTATGCTCTATGAATATATTGCAGTCAATATATGTTACTCTAGGAATGTATTGCAGGCAATGTATGTTACTCTAAGAATGTATTGCACCCATTGTATGCTCTATGAATGTATTGCAGTTAATGTATGCTACTCTAGGAATGTATTGCAGCCAGTGTATGTTAATGTAGGAATGTTGTGCAGGCAATGTATGTTAATGTAGGAATGTATTGCAGACAATGTATGTTAATGTAGGAATGTATTACAGGCAATGTATGTTAATGTAGGAATGCAGGCAATGTATGCTACTCTAGGAATGTATTGCAAGCAATGTATGTTACTCCAGGAATGTATTGCAGCCAATGTATGTTACTCAAGGAATGTATTGCAGTCAATTTATGCTACTCTAGGAATGTATTGCAGGCAGTGTATGCTACTATATGAATATATTGCAACCATTGTATGTTACTCTTTAAATATATTGTTGTTATGTGTGCTACTCTAGGAATGTATTGCAGCCAATGTGTGTTGCCCTATGAATGTATTGCAGCCAATGTATGTTACTCTAGGACTGTATTGCCGTCAATCTATGTTACTCTTGGAATGAATTGCAGGCAATGTTTGCTACTCTATGACTGTATTGCAGCCAATGTATGTTACTCTATGAATGCATTGCAGCCAATGTATATTACTCTAGGTATGTATTGCAGTTAATGTATGTTACTCTAGGAATGTATTGCAGGCAGTGTATGTTAATGTAGGAATGCAAGCAATGTATGCTACTCCAGGAATGTATTGCAGCCAGTGTATGTTAATGTAGGAATGCAGGCAATGTATGCTACTCCAGGAATGTATTGCAGCCAGTGTATGTTAATGTAGCAATGCAGGAAATGTATACTACTCCCGGAATGTATTGCAAGCAATGTATGTTACTCCAGCAATGTATTGCAGGCAATTTTTGCTACTCTATGACTGTATTGAAGCCAATGTATGTTACTCTATGAATATATTGTCGTTATTTTTGCTACTCTAGGAATGTATTGCAGCCAATGTATCTTTCTCTATGAATGTATTGCAGTCAATCTATGCTACACTTGGAATGTATTGCAGGCAATGCTTGCTACTCTATGAATGTATTGCAGCCAATGTATGTTACTCTAAGAATGTTTTGCAGGCAATGTATGTTACTCTAGGAATGTATTGTATGCAATGTATGCTACTCTAGGAATGTTGTGCAGCCAATGTATGTTACTCTAGGAATGTATTGTAGGCTGTGTATGCTACTCTAGGAATGTTTTGCAGGCAATGTATGTTACTCTAGGAATGTATTCTAGGCAATGTATGCTACTCTAGGAATGTTGTGCAGCCAATGTATGTTACTCTACGAATGTATTGTAGGCTGTGTATGCTACTCTAGGAATGTTTTGCAGGCAATGTATGTTACTCTAGGAATGTATTGTAGGCAATGTATGCTACTCTAGGAATGTTTTGCAGGCAATGTATGTTACTCTAGGAATTGTATGTTACTCTAGGAATGTTTTGCAGGCAATGTTTGTTACTCTAGGAATGTTTTACAACCAATGTATGCATTGCAGCCATTCTGAAAATGTTTAAACCAAGTATTGAACAGTGTATGATGTAAGTACATCGCGATGACAAATGAACAGATTGGTTGAGTTAAGTCTTCCTGCCATTTCTGAAGCTGATATTTTCCACAAAGCATTGGCCACAAGATGTGTTATGAATTTAATTGTCAAACAATAAACATGATACTGGTCAAATGGCAAATATTATAATGGGGATTGTTTAGTTTAGTTTACACAAATTTATTTTAGCTTAATTGTTCAGAAAATTCGAAGCTCATATGACCTGCTCTCAAGTCCACTTCCTGGGTAGAATCAGTACCGAATTTTTTGTGAGGCATCGGGTCAAACCCACAAACTCTGGCGTGAGCAGCAAACACTGCAACCATTACACTACTGCCCTGCTTGTTAATGCTTGACTAACAGCCTATATGTACGTCTTGTGGACTGTAAACCCTATGTATGCACATGTTGCTGTATTATCGTGTCTACAGCCCACAACTTACAGTGGATTATTGCAAGAAAGCATTACACAACTTGCATAAAAAAATACAATTCTGGCTTACAAAATGCAGTTTCACCAAGAAAACACATCAATCAATACGGCACTTTTTGCCACAACAAATGGTGCAGCTAATGTTTTGCAGAAAGAGCAATTACCTGTTTACATGCCGACCCACATTAGTGAATGGGTGATTAAAATGCTTTTAAATTGCACTAATTTGTAAATGATAAGAATGCTAATAGAAACAATTAAACATTTTTAACTTATTGACTGACAAAAGTGTTTAAACTGACCTGTTTAGTAACCATTTGTGGCTTGTTTGGGAATTAAATGAAATTAAACGTTGAACATTAATTAATACTTCAAAGGTGGCAATTACAGACCACCATAGAGATACTGACTGCCAATATACAAATAGAAAAAAGAATGAATTGTGCAATTAGCATTTTTAATAATCAAAAGTGTTTTTCTTTTTATTGTTTTTTTTTTGTTTGATAAATTTGAACAAACGTTTTAGTCTGATAATGTTCATGTTCTTTTAACCTAAAAAAATATTTGCTAAGATTAAATATACTGAACAGAACTCTAGCTGGCCACTGATATTTTATGTATTTTCTCAAATTTAGTGTTTTTTTTTACACAAACATAACAAACTTACATTTTATTGTGATCATTTGCCAGTTTGACATTTTGGCCCAACCAGTAATAAGCTTACTATCAAAATATAATGCCCTAAACATCCCTATACTTTTTTCAGCCAATCAGAGCACTCTTCTCAATAGTGGTAGCTGACTATTAACAGTGGCGATATTCACAAATCTTTAAAGAGACACACAACACTGTTGAAGTCAAATTTTACTCAAGTCCACACAAACCAATATTTACACTTACAAATCATATGAACCTCCATTATTATTTTATTTTTTATTTTTTTTTACAAGGTTTAACTGCAAACACCATTTTCAATGCATGACAGGTTAAATATGGCCTATCCAGCTTTATTAGTGGAGGGAGGCCTAAAAATGAATACGAGTATAACCACCGTCCTACCTCAAGTAACTGGCAAACTTTCAGTTCTCACATCAAGTTTTTTGACTGAGCCAGGCTCTAACCCACAACCTCAGAGGTGAGAGGTAAGTGATCTTTAGATGACAGCATCTTAAACCACTTGGCCACAAGGGATCCTATAGAAGTTAAAGAAGTTACGGTCTACACGTCTCACACAAACAATTAATTATGCACCCTTCTACATACAGAGAAATGCACTTCTGGAACACTGAACACACTGTCAATGATTCTAAAATATGCAGAACAAGAAATGTCACTGTTAAGTGTCACATGCCCCCCAAATGGTCTGTGAAAAATAACAATATATGATATAATAGGTAGCGATGTATATATGAATATCAAAGGTAATGGACTAATGTTTCAGATTAGACATGCAATTCCATGTTTTTTTGTTTACATTAAAGCATGACCTTGACCTTTGTGTAACCTTGATTTTGACATCTGATGTAATGGTCTGGGTATTTCAACAGTTAAATGCAGGTGAAACATTATCATGACATGCTGATCACTTGTGTCAAGCTATTTTAAAATCCCTAAATGTAAGTTACAGATTAATTGTTGATCAATTGATAAATTGAACCAAGTGTTTTTGAAATCCATCCATGCATGATAAAGTTATAAGACAGACGTGAAATTTCAAACAGATTCAAAGTGTTGTCATACATACTCAAAGTGTGACAGTGTCTAGGTTTTTAGTATGACACGTCGTCATGTCATCTTGATAAATTGAGCCAAGTTAAAGACAAAGTCACAGACCAGACACGCAATATCAAACAAATTGAAAGTGTGACCTTCACCTTTGAGGAAAGGTTCTGGGTCTTACATGTGACACTTAATTATGTCATGTTTATCAACTGAGCCTAATGTTTTGAAAATATATCCATAGATGACAAAGTTATAGATAGGACAAGAAATCTCACACAGACTGAAAGTGTTGTCAAACAAACTGAAAGTGTGACCTTAACCTTTGAGGTATGCATGCAGGTATTACACGTGACACTTTGTAATGTCATGCTGATGAATTGTGCCAAGTGTTTTTGAAATTTATCCATAGGTGACAAAGTTTCAGACCGGACATGAAATCTCAATCAGACTGAAAGTGTCATCAACCAAAGTTAAACTGTGACCTTGACCTTTGAAGTGGGATTGTGGGTGTAACGCAGGACACATCATCATGTTATGTCGGTCATTTGTAGCTAGTATTAACAAAATCCATCTATGCATGACAAAGTTACAGGCCAGACACGAAATCTCAAACAGACTGAAAGTGTTGTCAAACAAAGTCAAAGTGTGACCTTGACCTTTGAGGTAGGGTTTGGGTCTTACTCGTGACACGTCGTCATGTTATGTTGATCATTTGTAGCAAATATCAACAAAATCCATCTATGCATGACAAAGTTACAGGCCGGAAACAAAATCTCACACAAACTCAAAGTTTTGTCAAACAAAGTCAAATTGTGACCTTGACCTTTGAGGTAGGGGTGTGGGTCTTACTCGCAACACGTCGTCATGTTATGTTGATCATTTGTAGCAAGTATCAACAAAATCCATCTATGCACGACAAAGTTACAGGCCGGAAACGAAACCTCACACAAACTCAAAGTGTTGTCAAACAAAGTCAAATTGTGACCTTGACCTTTGAGGTAGGGTTGTGGGTCTTACTCGCAACACGTCGTCATGTTATGTTGATCATTTGTAGCAAGTATCAACAAAATCCATCTATGCATGACAACGTTACAGGCCGGAAACGAAATCCCGGACGGAAGGACGGACGGACACTGCGATTACTATTTGCCACCCAAAAAAAATTTTGGCGGGGGACATAAAAATATGGTGTTTTTTCACTAATTGGATGGTTAAATGTCACTCCTTCATTATTGACAATTCTGCCAATTTGCTGCAGCATCCTTAAACTGTTATATCTTCATCAACAGAACCCATTGTCATCCAAACTTGGTACAACTCATGAAAAATGATCCAATATTCTCATAATAATGTAAAAAGCAATATGACCATTTCAAGCATTTTCAACAAAAACAATGCCCAACTGAATTATACAGCTCTAATTTCTTGGGCACAATAAATCTTGCTATTGTCATGCAAGGGAGTTAACTCTTAACCCTTTACTACATAGATACGCGTTTTCACGCACCAATCACAGAAGGTCTTTCAAAACAGTGCAGGAAGAGCAATCTGAACACTTCCTGCACTGTTTTCCACTCTGTCAGCTTATATAAACATAATTCACCCAATAATTCAAAAGTCTTCTATATTAGGTGTCCATAGGCGTCTATATTAGAGGTACCCAAAGGCGTCTATATGAAGTAAAGGGTTAAGTGAGACCTACATAAGGAATAAGAATCTAATTCAGCTATGTAACTGTTTGTTTTGATTTTATAAACACGATTAATTCAAGTAAAAATTGATAGCTTATTGAGCAGGAATAAAATCCAACACAAAAAACAAAATAAATAATAATATTTTTAGATGAATGTTTGCCATAGCTCCTGTTGTTTTAACACCATCGTTATTTTGTATTAATTACACGTCTCCCGCTGTACCGGAGCATGTGTCTGACATTCCTGGGCTTAAGCTCCGCAGAGGCATTCCTCCTATGTATGATCGTAATGTGATTCCAGCTCTTTTCACAAAATCATATTCATACTTTCATTTAACCTTCATCACACTTACATCATTGTCTTTGTCAAGACAGAATAGTACTAAACGCTGAAAAATTAAGATGAAAGATGAAGATTGGAGATTTACTGGCGCCTATCTGTCTGTCAAGATTTCAATTTAAGATTGTGTCAAGAATTTGGATGATGCCGATTGCTTCTACTATAAGATGCTGATACGAATACAAGAGCAATTAAATAATAATTATAAACTTCCTTCAACTATTAATAGGTTTTACATATGCATAACTATTTTCAAGAAGAAAGGCAAGTTATGTTTCGGAAGATGGAACGTGTTTTATTGTTTGTTAAATTCAAAATTCCTTTTGGGAAGCTAATAAGGACATCTTCATTTTTTGAAAACTCATTGGCACGGGAATTTTATTATCATGATTTTTTAAAAATTTTAAAATTGGCTAAAAACATTTTTTTCCCAATATATCATGACTATTTATATTCACTGACCATGTATTGTGAAAAGGATATTTATTTAAACGTGCCAAAATAATAAAGTGAAAAGGGATTTCCAAACTTGGACTACACACCTCGGTTAGACTAAAATAGATTTCCTGTTTAAAGTTGCAACATATTTGGTGATGTATTAAATGAGTATGGCGATTTCATTTTGATTTCAATTAGATCTGTTATACATGTTTACACGTTAGCTTAAGAGTGCGAATGATGAAGCCAAGGTCGTCAATCAGTATTTAAGTGCTGACTTTTTTTAGAATGGGGATTTCGTTTCAAGTTTACCACTCCGATTTAAATATCTATTTTGTCACATTTTGGCGGATTTGATGCACCAAACCATTTGGATCGTATTTATTAATGATAATGACATGCTTTTAACCATTTTAATAATTATTTTATTTTTAAGGCATTGATAGCGTTTTTTTTTCGGTTATACTTCTTTCAAAAAGAGACAGATGGCGTTACAGTTTATGATGGATCAATGGATTGTTTGGTTGTTTGTATATTTTGAGCATTTTTATGCCATCGAAGGTTAACAGGTGATTGATTAACCTATCACTCTTTCCTGGTATCCTGAACGGTAAACCAGTACTCGAGCCCACCCATTTCTGCAAGTAATTGACAAATTACCCACTTGGATCAGTGTTGAGAGACAAATGGCAATGAGAAACAATGTCGTATATCACAGAGAACTGTAGCTGGCTGGGGATTTGAACTCGTGACACCAGGATAGATAAACAGATGGACTACCAACTGAGCGAACTCAGCCTGGTGGAAGGATGGACAGAAGGGAGGATAAATGATCAATGGGTGATTCATTTACTGATTTGCACTGTGTTGGGGAATAAATGAAATGTTGATATTGTTTCATACAAACTTTGAATAGATCTTGGTATCAAATTCAGCCAATGAAAATATCTCAATGTTTGACCTCTATGTGTGATCTTGACCCTTGAGCTACTGACCTGTGTCTTGTGCACTACATATTATTATATCATGATGGTCCTGTGTGCCATTTTATTATAAATGACATAGTTATAGACCAGACAGTTTTGAATGGACGGACAGGTAGACGGACACTGCAATTTCTAAATGACGACCCTTCTGGGATATAATAATCAACAAACGGCTCCTAAAAGACGTGCAACTGATTATATCATAGCTATGGATGGGCCAACACCAATGAGATTGCACAGATTATTGGCAACTCAATTTTCAAGATCATAATTTTATATTAAGACAAGTAACAACTACTGATACAGCAACTGACCTGATGCAGGCTATCAATCAAACAAGTTTATTATCCAATTAGCAATCGATATTGGTTGCTGCTCTGCCATTTTCCTTAAACCACACCACAAGGCCAGGGGGCGGAGCAATAGTCACTCTTGTGATGCAGGCTGTCAATCAAACAAGTTTATTATCCAATCAGCAATCAATATTGGTTGCTGCTCTGCCATTTTCCTTAAACCACACCACAAGGCCAGTGGGCGGAGCAATAGTCACTCTTGTGATGCAGGCTGTCAATCAAACAAGTTTATTATCCAATCAGCAATCGATATTGGTTGCTGCGCAGCCATTTTCCATCTCTAAGTAAACACGTCATTGTATTTACTTGGACAAACAACACCACATGGCCAGTGGCGGAGCCATAGTCACTCTTGTGTAAGAAAATTAAAACTCAGACCGCAAACTGGGTAAGTCATATCCAGTTCCAAACATCTGCCAATACTTAACCAACATGACATTGTGTAATATGGATGAGGTGTAGGTCACTCCTACTCTATGTCTCAGGTTTGATTTCAGACTTGATCCTGGTATCTAAGGTCTGATTTCAGACTCCACCCAGATGTCTAAGGTCCGACTTCAGACTCGACCCAGGTTTCTAAGGTCCGATTTCAGACTTAACCCAGATGTCTCATAAAATTGAAATAAATATGAATATTTCTTAACAGTGCCCTCCATACTGACTAAGTGGTCTAAGGTAATGTCTCGAGAACATTCACCTCTCACCACTGAGGTTATGGATATGAATTGTGCTTGGTCCATAACTTTGTGGGTAAGTGTGAGAAAGAAGAATGATGGTTCTGCTCACAGGCAGGAGTAACAGACCTTGGGTAGATTTATTTTTTTCAAACATACTTAACTTTTTATTTCTACTTAAATTAACTTTGAGGTATTTCTCCACCAATGAAAACTGGGAATGCCATATATAACCTACCATGTGTTAAAATAAGAACATATTTTACTTTATTGTTTCTTAATACTACTACAGTCATAAATGCCATCAATAATCTTCAATCTAGAATATCTGGGAAATTATGGAAAATTTATGTAATACACTGCAACCTGCCTACCTTGATATTATTACATAATTTTGCACCTAGTCCAATTCATATACCCAGAACAGAGACATGTTAATGTTTAAAACATAAGTTGTACAGTATACCGTTCAACAAAAGTTGCATTCTCTGTAAAATAAAATTGGAATGGGGGTTTAAAGGGAGATATCAGGAAAACCATTATAAATGTCTTAAAAAAAAAAAAAATTAAAAATAGATAAAAAGCTTCTCAGCATCATTAATAAATAAATTCTGAATGGTTCAGTATATCAAATCCACCAAAACGTGACAAAATCTATGTTTCAATTGATGTGGTAAACTTAAAACGAAATTCCCATTCCAAAAATAGACAGCACTTAAATACTGTTTCACATTGTTACATCGTCATTTGGACTCTTTTTGAGATGAAACAAAATTTACTATGCTTGAACCTTTATGATGGATCAATTTGAAATCAAAATGAAATCACTTGACTCATTTAATACGTCAAAAAATATATTGCAATTATAAGCGGGAAACCTATTTTAGTCTAACCTAGGCACATAGCCCAAGTTAGGAAACCCCTTTTCAATATGTTATTTTAGCAAGTTTTAAGAGACATTCTTTTGGTATTGCAGGGTTTGTGAGTATATGTAGCCATGATCTATTGGGAAAACATGTTTTAGCAATTTTTAAATTTTTGAAAAATCCAGATAAATTCCCTTTTAAGCCATTTTCAACATAAAACAAGTTATAATGGCATACCCAGTATGATTGGTTGAGGAATCAAAGCTAAGTCACTGGCAAACTTTCTCACATAAAGTTTTTGGATTGAGCCGGGTTTGAACCCGCAGTCTCTACAGTGAGAGAAAAGTGGTCACTAGACTACTCAGTCACAGAGGACCCGAATTAATACCGGAGCCATCTATTAATCCTTTGCTCCATAAGCATGGGACTCTTCCAAATTGAAAGCATTAATTCACCATGTATCAGCAATGGTTGAACTATGTTTATATTAACTGACAGAGTGGAAAACAGTACAGGAAGTGTTAAGATTGCTCATTACGAGCAATCTGAACCTCTTCCTGCACTGTTTTCAAAGGTCTTCTGTGATTGGTGCAGGAAAACACATATCTATGGAGTAAAGGGTTAAGGGCGTGAGGTGTAACCACCATTGATTTTCTTTTTTTATTTCTATGGAGAATAAAACATTTTTTAAAAGGCTTTTTATTCGTGGAAAAGATCCAAATTAAGTAAGGAAAACTTACATTTTATTGTTTGTTGATAGATATTACAGTACTAGAAAAGTAGTGATTACAAGGCATTTTTTTCTATTCAGTGTCCACACTGTTAAAACCCTGAAAGTAAACTTCAGAAATAATGTATTCATACCCAAATTTACAAGCATCATTTTTTTTTCTAAATTCACCATTTAAATATGCTTTTAATTGTTGTTGTTGTATGGTGTTTAGCATCGCTTTCAACAATTTTTCAGTCATATCGCAACGGTGTCTACTTGAGACAGTATTCTGAGCACTGTCACACTGGAGTATCATGCCGCAGACACACGGTATTTTACCCCACCCAGTCACATTATACTGACACTGGGCAGACCTAGAACTCTCCTCTAAATGCTGAGCGTCAAGTAAGGAAGCTTCCAGTACCATTTTTAAAGTCTTTGGTATGACCTGGCCGGGGATCGAACCCGCGACCTTCCGCATGCGAGACAGACAGTCTACCACTAGACCACGCCGAGGTCTAAATATGCTTTTAAAATGTTCTAAATACATGTACATCAATAATTACCTAAAGTATCATCCTTATTATCAATATAATTATATTATTATTCAAATTACAAAATGAGCATTAAAATAAGGATTTTAAAGATAATAACAGAACTATATCTGAGAATAGAATTTTTCCAGCTCATAATAACAGACCTATACCTGAGAATAAAAATTTTCCCACTCATAATAACAGAACTATATCTGAGAATAAAAATTTTCCCACTCATAGTAACAGAACTATATCTGAGAATAGATTTTTTCCAGCCCATAATAACAGAACTATATCTGAGAATAAAAATGTTCCAGCTCATTATAACAGAACTATATCTGAGAATAAAATTTTCCCCACTCTTAATAATAGAACTAAATCTGAGAATTATATGTTTTCAATAGAACTGTATCCAGGAATTATATCTGATAACAAAGTTGTTCCCATCTTTTCAATTTTGGAGATAAATTACCCTTTTATCAAATACATTATCTAGGGTTCCATCCTGGCTTAATGACCACTCCACACTTACCTCTCATAGCTGGGGTCATGGGGTCAAGCACAGCTGGGTCCAAAAAACATTATGTAAAAATGTTTGCCAGTAACTTGCAGAATTTTAGGACAGTTGTTCTACGGTCTTCCTTCATCAATAAAACTAGATATAGAGCCTGTCACGTGTTGTTAATTGCATTAAATCTCATTAAAAATATATTGATAAAAAACAAACATTGTCTAGTGCTCTGCACTACATCGTTGGACACCTCTGGGTGTCAATTCTGAGAGAGTATCAGAATGGATTACCTGTAGGGATTTAACTTCGTCTGCACTGTGAAAATTATAAAAATAATCTTAAATATACTGCTAGCTTTTGCAGCTGAGTGTAAAGTTTGATATCGTGGACAGAAATCTGCCGATCTGCAGCTTCAAGCAGTAGCAGAACCAGCAGTTATATATAGACTGAAGTGCAGGTAGATTAGAAAAGTACTATACGAATTCCGTAGTAGGACGAGTGCCAAAAACAAGACAAAATGTCGACCCCACAAACAACCTGTTGCTTTATCAATGTTTACATGAACAACTGCAGATATTGGCTGATGTATGAATACAGAAGTGTCATTAGTTTTTTTTCCATGGTATTATTAGAATTTTACAGGTTGTTATGTTACTTCACGGAATAACGCAAGTTGTTATATTAGCACGACATACATAATTATAATTGTATTAATGGCTGCCAAGAAAGTGTGATAATTTGATGCGGGTCATTCACCCTTTGTTTGTTTATATCACTGCACCTATCTTCACTTTCATGCCAAGGGTGTAGAGGATTTATTTATTATAAATATGCTACTTAGGGCTAACAGATCATCAGTTAACCTAAACACTCTTTACCAGGAATCCTGAAAGCTTGAGTACACCCATCTCTGCAAATCACTGATAACTTTCCCACTTGAACCAGAGGTGAGAGATGAATGACAATGAGAAGCAATGTCATATATCAATCATCACTGTGATTGGGCAGGGATTAAAATGTATGATCCCTGGATTGATAGTCAGACTATCAGATGGGCTAACTCTGTTAACATTCATTCTTCACAACCGCCTTGTATAATTTTCATATAATAAAAATTAATGCTGTTTACTTTAAATCATTCATAAACTTTCATCATTCATGCATTTGTTTATTTTGCGTAATATAGGCCACACTGCTCCAGTAACATGTACGCTATCTGCCACATTTTCTGCAATAAAAAAAGCAGTATAAACAAGGGGCCATTATTCTATAAAATTTAAACACAGAATTTTTTTTCGCTGACGTATTTTGAATATATAATTTTTATTATAATCACAAATTCCTTATTACCTTAATTCTATTTTTAAAACATGCTAGAATAATATATTGACAAGGGATTTCCTAATTTGGCAGCATGCCCAGGCTAGAGTAAAATAAAATTTCTCACTTATAATTGTGACATATTTTGTGACATATCAAATGTGCCATGTGATTTCATTTTTGATCCATCACAGTAGGTTAAATATTGTTGAAATTGGTTGTCTTAGAAAAAGTCCATAGGTCGTGAAACAGAATGTGTGCGATAAATATATATTTTTAGAAAAAGGATTTCGTATAAATTTTCCATCAAAATCATTTTTAAATGTTACACTGTGGTGGATTTTTAATATTGCGTAATTTGCATTTTATTTAAAAGCAA
>CM055898.1:76664604-76864604 GCA_029582155.1 Panopea generosa | reverse complement strand
ATTATATGGAATAAATTGATAGTTAACTCAACTACACGATTTGTATTTTCAATATAAATAATAATAATAATAACAACAATAATTCATTTTAAGCATGGCCGTCCCGGCTCACTAAGACTCGTTTGTTCAAAATAGTATTACTGTTATATCTCTAATGCTCATGTTAAAACTAACTTAGCATTGTGTACGAGCATAGAACCCTGTGCATTTTTACTTATGATACATGTGCACGTTTGTATAACATTTATCAATCTGTATATACCTAATACCGCGAATACCCGTATAATAACAATATCCCAGACATGCGCAAAGCTCCAACTTCCGTTAGCGTCGATATTTGTTTACATTTCGTACCGGCAACTGTTTATTACTCAGCACACTTAAGTAACTTTATTACCGTATTATTATTGATGCCATTATTTACATGGTTGACAAAGTTTTAAACTCGCGGTAATAGGTATGACCAGTATACTCGTTGTCATATAGAAGAAATTGGTGGTTAATTTAACCATACGATTTTGTATTTTCTATATCAATACGATAACAATTCATTATAAGGATGGCTCAGTCCGACCTTCTTACACATATTACGGGCTGAATGAACGGACAAACAGTTGCTGGTCATAATTGAAAAAATACAACAAATTTAAACCGCAATATAACTATCAAACGTGTAAATGTCATAATCTGTCCGATGTCATCACTCACATTTGAAATATTTTTAAAAAAATCAACAATATTAACAATATTTATAAAATACTTTGTTAATTTCACGTTATTAGTTTTTCACCAAATAACACACAACCAACAAACTGTCCGTTACTCCCTTAAACAGTGTTATTAGGCTATAAACAAATGGTTTGAAATTTATTTCACTTTGAAACTTACAAATTAACTATAAATTATTTATTACCCCAGAGAGTGATGTTGCAAAATGGTTCTTGTAACAACAGAGACATGTTATATATTGGGACATCGTATTTGAACAATTGATTAGTTAATGGTTTACGTGTGCATGTACCGTACTAAAGTCACCAGATGGCATACATAATAAGGTGAGTGAAATCTATATCAAACCGTTAAACAATCGATATATCCGTACATAATCGATGTTTCAGTTGCTGTTACCGGTTTATATATTATCATTATATATTTGATAAAATAGAAAAAACGTTATAAGTGATAATTTATCACCTTCTTGTACTCCCGCTTTACAATTCCTAATCAAGAAGTCGTTTTGCTGCATTACTATTAAATGTGCACCCAAGATGACAGACTTTAATATGAAATCGCTTTCTTATACCCCCGCTTTACAATTCCTAATCAAGAAGTCGTTTTGCTGCATTACTATTAAATGTGCACCCAAGATGACAGACTTTAATATGAAATCGCTTTCTTATACCCCCGCTTTACAATTCCTAATCAAGAAGTCGTTTTGCTGCATTATCATTAAATGTGCACCCAAGATGACAGACTTTAATATGAAATCGCTTTCTTATACCCCCGCTTTACAATTCCTAATCAAGAAGTCGTTTTGCTGCATTATCATTAAATGTGCACCCAAGATGACAGACTTTAATATGAAATCGCCTTTTTATACCCCGCTTTACAATTCCTAATCAAGAAGTTGCTGTGCTGCATTATTATTATCGCTTTCTTATATCCAGCTTTACAATTCCTAACCAATAAGTCGCTCTACTGTATATCAAGTGTGCACCAAAGATGACAGACGTTTATGTGCTCCATATCGTTTAATCAGTTTCTTTTATCCAGCTTTACAATTCCTAACCAATACGTCGTTCTACTGCATACCAAGTGTGCACCCAAGATGACAGACGTTTATGTGCTCCATATCGTTTAGTCAGTTTCTTATATCCAGCTTTACAATTCCTAACCAATAAGTTGTTCTGCTTAATATCAAGCGTGCACCCAAGATGACAGACTTTTATGTGCTCCCTATCGTTTAATCGCTTTCTTATACCTCAGTTTGACAATTCTTAACCAAGAAGTCGTTCTGCTGCATTATTATTAAGTGTGCACCTTATCTGACATATTTTGTGTGCTCCCTATCATTCAGCTGTAAACCCATTTTCTTGTTTGTAAATATCTCATTTGCAATGGTGACTATTTATTAAAAGCAAATATATCAATCGAAATCAACGTTAATGGCGATAGAACTACAATGTCCATTCAATCTTCTTCATTGTTCGAGAACCGTTTCACTCAAAATGTTCCATTTGGTCGAGGCTATCTAGGAAACTATATATTACTTTGAGAAATTGTTAAACTAAGATGGGAATTCTGCACTTGGTCGCATGTAAATATGCCCAGTATTAAGGACGATACATGGTTCTTACCTAAAGTGACGGAAAATCACCGAATGTGCGTGGAGTCCGTGTCATACATTACAGAAAATGAATTAAGGATTATGCCCTATATGAATACTAATGTTACTGTACTAAACTTCAAACTGTACTATTGACAAGCCAAGAAAAAGTAATTGAAAACGGTTTTCTGAACCTTGCTAGGTTAACTTTTTTGTTTTTAATATTTTTTATTTCAGAATACACAATTGTATATGTATATAACAAGATATTTAGTAATACAATGTAACAGAGAGATGCACATATGATAGGCGTTTTTCATTTACACGATGAAAATAGCAAAAGAAAAACAATATTTGATGAACTGATAACACATATGTATAGTGGTAGATGTAGTTACCGATCAATCTGCTGCTATAAAAAAGGAAAAAAGAAGTAAGATAAACAGAATAATTCACTTAAAAATATTTGCAATTATGTTGCATTTGGCCCTTATAGTATTTGCTTTTGATGTAGGTGGGATACATATAAAGTGAGTATAACCCATTTTTTTTATTAATGTTTAATTTGTTCTATAAAAGCCGGACCCGATTAGCTTAGTCTGTTACGCGTTTGACTATCAATCCAGGGGTCGTGAGTTCGAATCCCCTGCCCGCAACAGTCTCCATGATGATTGATATACGACATTGTGTCTCATTATCATTCGTCTCTCACCACTGATTCAAGTGGGAAAATTATCAGTTACTTGCGGAGATGGGGTGTGCTCGAGTACTGGTTAATCCCAGGAAACAGTGGTAAGGTTAACTAATCGTCTGTTAGCCCTCGATGGCACAAAAAGGACGCTAAATATTCAATCAATTGTTCTATAAAGACATCAAAACTTGATAGACATCATTTCAATCTTCACGAGTCATTTTTTTTTTGAGATCAAGATACATGTAAACATGACATTATCTTGTAAAGATGAAATTAAAGGGCCAAAGAGTATATTTTGGGGAGTCGTATCATAAAAAATATTGCACCTTGCTTTAAGCAGACTTACGAAAGAGAGCAAATTATTTTTTGAAAAAACTACATTCAACGAATAAATGACAAATTGTTTCTCTTGTACTATTAAAAAATGGAGCATAATTCAGTTTCAATTAATCCACAACTATAAAGTTTTGTATTCGTCAAATATATTCGATTCAAAATTTAGTACTGTAGGTTATTGAGTTTTTGGGTTTTTCCACAAATTTGAAGTTTTGCTTATAGAATATTTTCCAGTCATCTATACTCATTGCAAGGTTAATTTAACTTTAGAGAGTTCATAAACATTTTTTAAAAAATCGAATTTCAAAATGTGTTTAAATAATTAGTGACCATTAGTTTAAGCCAAACGTAGTTTTCTTCTTTTGGAGTAATAAATTAATTGTAACGTCAATAACTACGAAAGATTTGAAAATAATCTGATGTTTGCTACAAGATATAGAGGACTTAAACTGAATATCCGACTGTAAATCCAAAATGTATGCGTTTTATTTTGGCGATCTTTGAAAACCAGAGGGTGGTCCAGTTCACTTGTGTGTTGTGAAAACAGTTTATACAATTAAGTTTAATGTTGAAAGAACATGGTTACATCTTAAATTGATATATACGATTTTTTAAAGGAAAATACATTTTTTTTTTAATTTAATGGCAAATAACTGTTATTATTATAGATATGCAGTTATTTTTAATAAAGTAACTTAAATATATATAGTTTTTAGATTAATTTTGTTTTATGAATAAATTGCCCATACTTGTCATAGCAGTTCCCAAATTATTTTTAAAAACTGTACATATACCAATTAATCCTTAATTTATTTTGTGGAGTATATAAACCACGTGACTAGAAGCCGTTAAATACTGGTTCATGATACAACTAGTCGTTAGTCGGTTTTCACGTCACGCTCCCGCTTACAATATCTATAAAAATATTCATAATATATCAAAGCCCTATTCGGTATTAACCTTTAGTATCACGTCTACCGTTAAAAAATGCATATAACTTGTAATGTATTAAAAATGCTATCAAAACCCATTCAAAGTATATATAAATACATGAATTAAATTATATCCTAAATATGAATTTAATTAGATCTACCAAAGGAAAGCTAACAAATGTCCGTAGCTCCTGTCAAAAGTTTAACCGACCACATCAGGTTGTTATTTAAATGAGTTTTAAAGTCATTTTCAACACATTACGGACTATATACTGGCAACACATTGTGGGTTATATACTGGCAACACATTACGGACTATATACTGGCAACACATTGTGGGCTATATACTGGCAACACATTACGGACTATATACTGGCAACACATTGTGGGCTATATACTGGCAACACATTACGGACTATATACTGGCAACACATTGTGGGCTATATACTGGCAACACATTACAGACTATATACTGGCAACACATTGTGGGCTATATTATGGCAACACAATATGGGCTTTATTATGGTAACACATTGTGGGCTAGATTATGACAACACATTGTGGGCTATATACTGGCAACACATTGTGGGCTATATTATGGTAACACATTGTGGGCTATATTATGACAACACATTGTGGGCTATATTATGGTAACACATTGTAGGCTATACTATGACAACACATTGTGGGCTATATTATGGCAACACATTGTGGGTTATATATTGGCAACACATTGTGGGCTATATTATGACAACACATTGTGGGCTATATTATGGCGAAACATTGTGGGCTATATACTGGCAACACATTGTGGGCTATATTATGACAACACATTGTGGGCTATAGTATGGTAACGCATTACGGACTATATACTGGCAACACATTGTGGGCTATATTATAGTAACACATTGTGGGCTATATTATGGCAACACATTGTGGGCTATATACTGGCAACACATTGTGGGCTATATTATGACAACACATTGTGGGCTATATTATGGCAACACATTGTGGGCTATATACTGGCAACACATTGTGGGCTATATTATGACAACACATTGTGGGCTATATTATGGTAACACATTGTGGGCTATATTATGGCAACACATTGTGGGCTTTATTATGGCAACACATTGTGGGCTATATTATGGTAACACATTGTGGGCTATATGATGACAACACATTGTGGGCTATATTCTGGCAACACATTGTGGGCTATATTATGGTAACACAATACGGACTATATACTGGCAACACATTGTGGGCTATATTATGGCAACACATTGTGGGCTATATTATGGCAACACATTGTGGGCTATATTATGGCAACACATTGTGGGCTATATTATGACAACACATTGTGGGCTATATTCTGGCAACACATTGTGGGCTATAGTAAGGTAACGCATTACGGACTATATACTGGCAACACATTGTGGGCTATATTATGGTAACACATTGTGGGCTATATGATGACAACACATTGTGGACTATATTCTGGCAACATACTGTGGGCTATATTATGGTAACACATCATGGGCTATATAATGGTAACACATTATGGACCATATTATGGTAACACATTGTGGGCTATATTATGACAATACATTATGGGCTATATTATGGTAACACATTGTGGGCTATATTATGGTAACACATTGTGGGCTATATTATGGTAACACATTGTGGGCTATATTATGACAACACAATTGGCTATATTATGGTAACACATTATGAGCTATATTAAGGTAACACATTGTGGGCTATATTATGGCAACACATTGTGGGCTATATACTGGCAACACATTAGGGGCTATATTATGACAACACATTGTGGGCTATAGTATGGTAACGCATTACGGACTATATACTGGCAACACATTGTGGGCTATATTATAGTAACACATTGTGGGCTATATTATGGCAACACATTGTGGGCTATATACTGGCAACACATTGTGGGCTATATTATGACAACACATTGTGGGCTATATTATGGTAACACATTGTGGGCTATATTATTGCAACACATTGTGAGCTTTATTATGGCAACACATTGTGGGCTATATTATGGTAACACATTGTGGGCTATATGATGACAACACATTGTGGGCTATATTATGGCAACACATTGTGGGCTATATTATGGTAACACAATACGGACTATATACTGGCAACACATTGTGGGCTATATTATGGCAACACATTGTGGTCTATATTATGGCAACACATTGTGGGCTATATTATGGTAACACATTGTGGGCTATATTATGACAACTTATTGTGGGCTATATTGTGGCAACACATTGTGGGCTATAGTATGGTAACGCATTACGGACTATATACTGGCAACACATTGTGGGCTTTATTATGGTAACACATTGTGGGTTATATTATTACAACACATTATGGACTATATTATGGTAACACATTGTGGGCTATATTATGACAACAAGTTTTGATAGTTAAGGAAGACCTCACAATGACTCTCATACTAGTTTGACCGTCATACAACTGCAAGTATTTGGCAAACTCTCCCATGTAAAGTCGTTGAATCTATATAGGCTCGAACCTATTACTGCAACGATGAGAGGTTAAGAATTCCAAAACGACGCCTTAGACCACTCGTCCACGGAAGACCGCTTTCATACAGAACATATTACGTTATGTGAACTTGTATAGTAAATAATATTACTCATCTGTGATGCATGCAGATAACGGAGAAGCAGAGAAAACGAGTAACTTGAGGTCTTACTACACAGTTGTGGCCACTTTTTGACACGGTTCCTTGCACTTTAAAATATCTTACGTAATTTGAGTTGAAAATGTTTCAAAATAGTTCATAGTGGCTGTGATTTCTTGCTGCGACTCGTAAAGTAAAATCTGGCATAGCATATATTGTAATAAGACATCACTGGTGTAAAATATGTGACTTTTTATTGAGTGTCGCCAGGGACTTATATAGATTTACTAGTATAAGTCCTCGGTGTCGTCAATTACTCGTAAATCACAGTCACCTTATGGTACGGGTATACATCGTGGGTGTTACCATGGTAACAAAGGAGTGTTAACTACAGGGTTATGTAACGAGTTTATAGGACACCCATCTGTCTTATTGACTTATGTGAATGTACATATAATAAAATGTTACAAAGGTGTTGTGTAATGTTAATTACAATATGCATTGGTTTTACCAAATTTCTTTGTAAAACTTTGTAAATGGCCAAAGGCAAAATTTGGCGATTGCTGAATAAACTTGATCGATTTATGTTAATGTCGTAAAAAATAAAAGCGCTACTCAATATTTTGACGAAGATATTGGAAATACAAAAGGGGCGGGTTAGCTGTTCAGTTCAGTATATTATAATGACAACTTTGGTCATTTAAAAGGCCATGAAAACTTATCTACTTCATTGTATACCTATGGATATTCGCCAAATAATATCAAATCCCCGAGTATTCCTGTCTGAAACTTTATATGCAAGAAATAGTTAAAATTATTTGGGAAACTATAGCAACTAAACGTTTAATTTAACGTTATCGTCCACATTCTGAATTTAAGAAAAAAGATATACAGAGCGCTTGGAATTACATGTTTTTAACTTGTCTGTAGTTTGGGACAGATTTACGTTAGTTTGTAATTCGTATTATTTCTTTCAAAACTCGACTTTAAACGTGCCCTAATCTTACCTATTTACCTAATAATGAAGAAATAAACACGTGAGTACCGGAAGATGAAAAACAAACATTAAACTGATACAACCTTTGCATTAATCTGTGTTAGAGACTATGTTTGTCGTTAACATTGTATTTATTATTTTTCATACTTATTAATAGTATTGTTAACATAGTTAACTCGAATGGCTAATAAAATTGACTCATGTTACTGAACCTTTTTAAAATACAAAGTACATGCCAAACATCAAAGCAAAACGAACACCAACCTTTCTAGTTTTGTTTTGTTTTAAAAATCCAATTCATAGTCATTAATGTGGCACCGCGTCGTCCTTTACTTGCATCGTATATATAAAAAAAAATCACAATAGCCTACACAGCATGGATATAACCATAAATAACACCAAGTCACTGATCAATAATTGAAGAATACCTTAACGTAAACATGGCTTTTTAATAACAGCCCGCGGGTGTTTACACACAGTTACAACTATAAACGGTTACGACTGTTATTTTTTTAATCCTGTGAAAACATGTCATATACTGTCTTTGTGTGTGCTCCCTTTTATATATCGACACTACTAACGGATCTATGCAGAACGCAATAAATATTAGCTAGCGTGTTCGTTTACTCTGCCATTACCTGCATAAAGGAATAGATATCGATTTTGTAGTACAATCTATAGGAACTAATGATTCACAAAACCGCGGTTCTTATTTCTAAAGAGACATCTGATACTAGTTATCAGTTTTAGGAATAAATATTAAACAATGTTCATTATTATACTATTCTATAAATATAGTTTTTGATCGACGTTGTTAGTGTTTTTTTTGTTAACCTTTATTTCAATTTAGTTTTACAAAGTCAAACATATCGATACATAAATAGTTCATGAAAATTATATTTGTATTTAGAAATATTTAATAGCCATGCATTAAGTGTGAGAATTGACCGAGTAACGAACAGTGCTCACCAAATCCAGATAATTTATTTGTGTGGTTCAAAGCTCAAGGTTTAACGTTGTTAATAAAAATGATCAAACATTTATTTTCAGTTTCTCTTTTAATTATTGTTTGAAATACTTCACATTTGAACCACCCCAGTCAGTCATTACACCTCTGTACTTAATGGTAAAGTATAACGTGCACCATAATCAGTAAGTTTGAAGTTTCAGCATTTAAACATAACGTTGAGGAAAATATCGAATTGTGTTTAGTGAAACCGAAGTCAACAACTCAATGGCAGATAACTTGTACATATATTCATTAATAGACGTGCAAAACAATATAATTTAAATCCATTTTCACAATTTAATGTAAACAAGTTGGTAATATACAGATATAGTGGCATATCATTAAAAATCTGGCAGGTCAATCATTTGTATTAGAGATATTTTTAAAACTAAAAATATATAACCTTAAACTCTGTCAACACTTGAGCAAATGCTATACAACTTAAAACATGCAAATTTTCACATAGAGATCCTTTAGTACTCACCCATTCTAACAAACATTGATGAGAGTCAACCTTGATGTACTGCCAATTACAGAAATGTTATCAAAATGCTTTGCACTTATTATAACATATAATTTATAAAGCAACAAGACATGTTAAGCTGAGTGTTGGGCTTCTTAAGAGCATAAAAACAATCCGATTGTCACAATACATTCTGCATTGATTTTTTTTATCTGACTTTGTAAACTTATTTTTTGAAAAGAAGGGATGCTGTATTGAAGTCAATAAACGTTAATTAATTCTATTTATTGCAGGTCTAGTATGATGATGAGCAATTATATATTATACTTGATTGGAATGAAGAAAGAAAAAGGAAAATATAAAACACTCTGGGGAGGGGGTGAGGACTGTTATAATTAAATGTCCACAACCTATAAATGTATTTGAAAACAAAGAAATGTGTCTAAATTAAAACTGAAAGAGTTACATGTAAAAGTCTGTATATTACAATTCATTATTGCAAGATACCGTTCTGTATTACATAGATTTATATGTTTTTTTTTAAGTTTTCAAGTGTAGGTTTAGCTGTTTAGCTTTAAGTTTTTTTAAGTAAATACATTTCTTTGCAATTAAAATTATTTTATTTAAGACTTTGTCAACCTTTTTATTTCCTTTTTTTATTTATTGATCAACGTTTTGTTTTGAAACAACATTAATATATTCATAAGTCATTCATAGCAATTTAGATAATGACTAAGTTTTTTATATTTCCTCTGTGTGATTGTGGATTAGAGATAAGAGACGAGAAACTGTTAATCTCTTTACATATGCATTAGTTTACATAGAAACCGTACTTAAGCTATCTGTTTTATATATATTTGGTTTTATCAATCTTGGCAAAACCATCCCAAAATCAGAAACACTCTTAATCTGAGAGCGTGCAAGAAATACGAGTTTGATTTAGTGTTTTACGATTAAATTAAAAGTATTTATAAAAAATCAATGTGCTTTAATTAAGGCGAAAGCTCTGAATTGCTGTATACGGATGTGTGCCGCTTTTCGCATTGATTTAGTGTTAAAACCTAAGTGCATACGATATTTAATGAATGATAACTAAATATTATCAAGCAAAATTCTTGGTCGTTCAATTTGCTATATAAATATGAGAAAAAAAGAAACTTTGTTTCATTGGAATAAAATTGAACTAACTACTGTTAAATATAGTTAACCAAACAACTAACCATCCACCTAGGAATTTTGTCGATATCTCAACTAATTGAAACCGAATTTTATCCAAATTTAAAATGAAAAAATAACAATACGTTATGTTAATTATCTGAACATTTTATTTGAAATCCTTGTAAAATAATAATTCTAATGACAGCAGTAATCAAATTTATTTTCGCAAAATTCGATAATCAGCATTAGTTTTGCGAAAATGAATTTGAGTATTGCCGTTATTAAGATAACGATTTCACAAGGATTTTATAAAAACTTAGGTTAGCTGGCACCGTTGCGTAACTAAAATACTGTTCAACAATGGCCTTAAGCCCCAAAACAATCGTACATACTCGGCCAATTCCGTCATCCTTCGGTATTAGACTCAATAAGGATAATCGGCAAGGTGGTTCGAATGGGTGCACAGGACAAATTTCGAAAATCCCTCTATATATTACGTTGTTGTATACCTGCCCTTGACCTTTAAGTGTTCACTGACCTTGGAGGTAGCGACATATACTCATGCACGTGGCGCATATTCTTATCCTATTTGTGAAATCCGTGTAATCATTAGTTATTAATCGGAGTCGGACAGATGGACGTAAATGGGAGAGGTAAGATTGAAACTAAATCCCCACTCTAAAAATAGACAGCGCTTAAATACTGTTTGACTATCTTCGCATCGTCACTCATTTAATACGTCACAAAATGTGTTGCCATCTATTCTAGTCTTGTCCTAGACCCGTAGTTCAAGTTAGGAAATACTTTTTAAATATATTATTTTTGCATGTTTCGTTTTGGCCATACAGTGTCAGTGAATATATATAGGCATGCTATATTGGAGGGGTAGGGCTGGGGGAATGTTTTAAAATTTTTAAAAAGTCCTGATATATACCTTTTAAACAATGTTGAATATATATGTTGAATATATAATATACTTTCAAGGTACATTCTACAGAATATCTAACTCTAAGACCTACCATGTTACACTCGAAGTTAAAAATTGTGGACGTGGTATGGTGGGGCATATGCGTAGGAGTGTATCAATTATTGGGGTGGCCAACCTGAGAAGAGAATGTATGAGGATGTATGGGAAAGTATATGCTCCCACCCCTGCTGCCCCCGGTTCCTACGCCTATGTATGAAAAGCACCATTCGGTATAATTATATCATTCTAAAATTTAATTTCATTCATATTCTAATAATACTTTGACCAAAGTTGAACAGGAACTCGCTTATTTAATAAATTGTGTTTATTTCTCAATTATAAATAATTATATCTAATGTAATTAATACCTGCGGTTTAATCCACTGGCCCCGTGTCTCTATCAAAGGGGCTATACCTATCCTTGTCTACAAAATAGGATGGACGTTGTAGTCTCCCTTACACTACGCGACACACTGCGAATGTGTACCTGTCAGGTATTTGGTTCAGTCCATATTTCGATAAAGGGGTGTAATGTAAATAGGTTAGGTAAAGACTTTCATTCTCGTTGTATTTACGCATCTCTAATTGATTTTTTCCATTGCTAATCATACATGAATCTATCAATATATCTACAAACAGTAACTTATCAATAATTTACTACCTATACATAATTAGAATTGTTCATTGGTCGCCTAATTAGAACAATTCATCGGTAGCCATTTTACGGGAAAGTATATCATGTGACACGCGTAATAGGTGAAAAAAAAGAAATTGTCATCATTGTGTTATTGCGTTACCGGGGATACTAATTACCGGAAATTCGATCGACAATTAAGTGAAACTCGGATTTGAAAAGCAAGTTATACTCTTATATATGGGATTTGGTTCCGGAGTTTATTATCAGAGAAAGGGCGTCTGCTCAGGTAATTAGTAGTTTAGTATTTTATACTGACAGTCACCTAGCTTTTGACCGGCGGTCAGAACTCAGCAGGTATGGATTTGTTTATGATACCGTTTATCGTTCGACTGGGGCAGGGTTTATTTTGTACATTTATAATGGTGGATTCATTGAACTCGTTGATCTTTTATTTATCCCCGAATATTTACGCGCGTAATGATGTCGTATAATATTACATGCAGAAAGTCGGATTCAGAACTGCTGGTAGGTTCAGTTCAGAATAGAACGATCGCAATTTAATGATTTCTGTACATTGCTCATTCAATCGGACTATAAGACAATTAAAACGTGAAATTGATATTTTATTCTGATGTTGACTAACTTTTAGAAATACCGAATAAACACGAAAAAATAGTATATAATTGACTAAAAATGCTACATATGTGAACAATTTACCTAGAGGAATCTAAACTTAGTTTCACCCTACACACACACACACACACACACACACACAGGTGTTGTGTTATATGTATGGTGAATATGATAGGCATTGCCTTTAAAAGATACACACAGAAATATTGATGTTTATATACCTAAATTCTTTATCTGCATGATGTACATATAAGAATTTTTAAAAAATTACTTTTAAAATGGATAAAATAAATAAAATCCAAATGGCTCGGTATATCAAATCCTCCAACATGTGACAAAATCAATGGTTCAAACGCTCTCGAGTCCACTGCCTGGGTAGAGCCAGTACTGAATGTTGTTTTATGAGAGGCATCGTGTCGTTCAGGGGGAACCCACAACCTCTGGCGTGAGCGGCAAACACTCTATCCATTACACTATATATTAAAGGACCATTGTAGCTGAGGTATATAATTGCAAAAGTTGACAGAATGAGTGTTAAAAAGAACTTCCTAAATCTCTGCAGTTCTGCAGGTATTAAGGTTCTAGGTCCATTCTATATCTTTATTTTTGTTGTATTTTTTTTTCAATCTGTGTGTTAATTTTTTTTTTTTTTTTGTACATTTCGAGATTGGACCTCACCAGGAATGTTCCTTCCAATTTGTGTTTTTATGTGCTAATTATTACAGTGTTATTTAACCCAAATACATTAAACATATAACTCCTAAAAGATTACTGATTGACTTGTACAGCCACCCACACAGGTTATGCTAGTTAGAGGATTATATATATCTGATTTAAATTTTATGTCTTAATGGGATTATGCTATAAATACATTGTAGGGTTGTTGTTTTGCTTCTTTATGAAGCAGGGCTGGAAAATTCCACTCGTCCGCTCGCCATGACGAGTCAAAATTTAGTCAGGACAAGTAAGATTTAAGAAATTGACCTTAATATTTCTTTGATTTTAAGCATTCGATAAAAAAATGTTGGAATTGGAGGACAAGTAGTTTTTATTAGAAATTTCAAGCCCTGTGAAGTAAACGGCAAAAAAATAAAATTATTTTTAAAATACCGGTAGATAAAAAGCATATCATTAACATTAAGAAATAAAATCCAAATGGTTTGCCATGTCAAATCCACCAGATCGTGACATAATTGATATATAAATTGGAGTGGTAAACTTGAAACGAAATCCCCCATTCTTAAAATAGACAGCTCTTAAATACTGCTTGACGACATTCAAACTCTTTTTGAGATGAAACAATTAAGCTACGAGTAAACCTGTATCAGCGGATCTACTTTCTAAAAAAACGGCATAGTATCGCCCCTACCCCATATTTGATTATAACTCACTATATTTCTTCCATTCCCTCTTAACTGAAATCCTGGATCTGCCCCTGTGTATAACGGATCAAATTGAAATCAAAATAAAATCACATTACTCATTTAATACATCATAAAATATGTTGCACTTTTAAGAGGGAAATCAATTTCAGTCTAGCCTAGGCACGTAGTCCAAGTTAGGAAATCCCTTTTTAATATATAATTTGACATGTTTAAACAGATATATCCTTTTGGTAATATGGAGTCAGTGAGTTTATATAGGCATGTTGTATTGGAAAAAATGTTTTCAGCCAATTTTATTTTTTTTTTTCAAAATCCTGATTATTATATTCCCTTTAAATGAATTATGGCGAAAAACAGTTTACAATCAATTATATATTGAGACATTTTTGCATAATTTTCAATCTAAATTGGTTCACAGAATAATTAATCATTTCTGCAAATCTATCAAAGATCTCCTTGATTCAATAAATATACCAGTAAATGAGTATAGACAGAAAATTAGGTAGATATTAATTAGCACTTGTCGTGACTGATGGTTAAGTTAAAATGAATTTAATTGTCGGAGCTAAGACCATAATCTATTGAAATCTCTGGTGTCGATACACTGACTGTCTCAGGGCACTGTTTGAATGGTACACAGTGTAACCTCGATCAGTATATTATTATTGTAATATCTGTCTTTATAATCAATTGATAATAATGGAATCCTGAAGTGTCATGATGCATTAAACATTTCTATTAGTAAAATATAGAAATTGAGCAATTTCAGTGTTTAAGTTACTCAGACTCTTAAAAGTTATTCAATTCTATATTAATGATTAATTGAATACTCCTTATTAGCTTAATTTAATGTGGAGCACGTGGTCCAGGTGTAGAGCACCGAACCCATTATTGGAGGGTAGTGGGTTCGATCCTCTGCCATGGATATGTGTAGTGTCCTTGAGCAAGTCACTTTTTCTATATATGCTTAGTACTGGTTCTACCCAGGAAGACTTCAAGTGTGATCTGCCTAGTTATAACTTGTTTTGCAACTAAAGTAAAATAAATTCGTTTAAACTTGCTTAATTTATCTAGCTTTATTTAAAAATCTTTTCTTCACCACTGGTTATGTTGATATAACAAGGCACTAGAGTTGAAGAATTGATCATCACAAAGAATGTAAGCAAATAGTTTGGTCCGTCAACATTAGTACTGGCAAAGTATAGGGTCCCAGTTTACACGAGGTATTATAGTCTGTTTTTATACTTTAGAATGGGGTTTTTGTTACCACTCCATTTTGCAACGTTTTTATGAATTTGTCATTATGTTCAGTTGTTTATTGTAAACCGTTCAGATTTTTATCTGTTCTTGATAATGAGAGGCTTTTTACCCATTTTAATAATTATTTTATTTATAGCGGCTTTCGTGATATAGACAGATAATCGTGTTAAAAAGTTTCTCATGAATTTCATCACATTTTCAATTATAATCTGTATCATAACATGTATCGGGGATACCTCTATCTTAATTGATACATTTTGTATCACCATTGGTCAAGCAATACACAGCTTTAACTATATATACCAATGGCTATACTACTATAAATTATTATTTTGTGTCCCCAATTTCAACACAGTGTTTAAGGTCTGATTTCAACACAGTGTTTGGTGTCCCCAATTTTAACACAGTGTTTTGTGTCCCCAATTTCAACACAGTGTTAAGGGTCTGATTTCAACACAGTGTTTGGTGTTCCCAATTTTAACACACAGTGTTTGGTGTCCCCAATTTTAACACTGTTTGGCAGGTGTCTCTGATTTCATCACTGTCTCAGATGTCCTTTTAATGTTTGATCTACACAATATTAAACTCTAGATTATGATCCTCGGTAATGTGAGATTCTCTATTCAAACATTCTTCTATTTGTCTTTTAGATTTCTTATCAGTGTTCTATTAATAGATTAATGTCCCAATTTATGACTTTCTTCAGTCACGTTGTTAATAGAATTTCAAAAAAAAAATATATGAGATATTTAAGGATTATAAAGTATAATTGATTTGAAGATAAACCAGGAATTTAGTAAAGATCTGTTATCTGTTAATATGAGGGGGATTTATAATCACCTGATATAATCAACTATATAATATACTTAGCACCTTTAACACGTTTTTGGATATATATATATTGAATACATTTTTCATCCCTAATCTGCTATCATTTTTATCAGTTTGAACATTTCATTATTGTAATACATTTGTGATTTAAAGTGACGAAATTGTTGGAATAAAATTGAAAAAACAAGGTAAGAAAGATTTATCTTGGTTTTTATCATTTATGTCATATTTAGTTTGATACATATTCATGAAACAGCTTGTGTTTTTAAAGGCGTTAAGGCCTTAACAAATTAATTGCTAGATTATTATCCCCGCCTGCACCCTAATTTTCATGCTGCCTGGACCCTTTTTATTTTCATAAAAAGAAAAATTAAAAAAAAAAATAAAATAAAAAAACATCAAAAATTAGAATTCATCCTCATGATAACCTAGCGATTAATTTATAATGGCCTCAGGTATAGAAGCGAGTTGATAAAGTATGGTATGGCAATAAAATGCTCATGCGTATGATTATTGCTGATAATTAACTTTATATGTTATCTGCCATTTAGGAAAGCTGTGTGTGTTATACCTGCTGACTGGTGTATGTGCACAGTCTCATGTAGCTTCACGTTTATGTTACAGCTGTTGACGGTATTGAATGATTGCTAATGAGCAATCTCAGATGTTCATGTGACATTGGATGTAGATATATTTAAAATATAAAGGTAATTATTGTTTGATACATGTTTACCTGGCTCCGATTTCATCAGCATTGTTTTATGTTTATTTAAATACTTAAAAACTAAATTAGTTCAATTTAGATGAGTTGTTTATTAAATATAACAATATCAATGAAACGAAACCATAATATTATGCAGTTATACTCAGAACCAAGAATCTTGCTACCGTGACAAAAAAGGGGTGTAACTTTCTTCGACCACAAATGCCCCAGCCTCGGGATAATTGTAAGCACATTTTAAAGGAAACTTTCAAGCCATTTTAGACCTTAAATATTTTGCATGTGGCTTTGTATTGAGGTCACCTTAAAGAGTTGTTAAGGCAGGTCCCCAGAGCCAAATTTGAGGCTGCAACAGGGAATTATGTAGGGAATATGTTAAAATGTTCACATAGACACGATAGCAACCCTATTTTTAACTCTACTGCCTGGTACATTTTCTGTCATCTGACTTCTGTCATCTGTAGACTGTCTGTGAACAGTTTTCTTGTAGATTCGATATCACCCCCATTTTTCAAAGAATCTTAACAGAACTTGCACAAAAGTTATATATATAACCAGCCAAAAAATTCCTTTTAGCAGTTTGTTTCCCCTTGGGACTCTAAAATGTTACTCACTGCGCAGAATTTTCTGGTTAAAGAAACCTGCGCCATAACTGTCTTAACCCTTTACTTCATATAGACGCCTTTGGGCACCTCTAATATAGGACGCCTTTGGACACCTCTAATATAGAAGACTTTTGAATTATTGGGTGAATTATGTTTATATTAACTGACAGAGTGGAAAACAGTGCAGGAAGTGTTCAGATTGCTCGTTATGAGCAATCTGAACTCTTCCTGCACTGTTTTCAAAGGCCTTCTGTGATTGGTGCGAGAAAACACGTATTTATGGAGTAAAGGGTTAAAAGCCATCTGAACAGAAAACCACATCTCTATCAACAAAAATAATGTCTAACGGATTTTCACAGCTCTAATTTCTAAGAATCTTGCTACTGTCATGTAAGGGAAGTAATTCTTCAGTGAGACCATAAGGAAAGGGGCATAAACCTCTTAAAAATCATCAGACTCCAGAACATTGCCTGTATCAATGGCAGATCTACTCTTTAAAAAACCCAGTGTACGTCCCTCATAAACTCTTATATTTTATCAAAATTCACCATATCTCTGCTGAAAAACATGCATGCCCATTCAGATATTGTGTTGAGCTCTTCCAAACTGATATCCTGGATCTGCCCCTGTGCATAACAAATCAAATTGAAATTAAAATGAAATCACGTGACTCATTTGATAGTCACAAAATATGTTTTTAGCTGGAAATCTTTTTAAGGCTAACTTAGGTGTGTAGCCCAAGTTAGGAAATTCCTTGTTAATATATATATTATTTTGGCATGTTTAAACACATATCCTTTTGGCAAAACATGGTCAATGAGTATATAATTATATAGGCTTGTTGTATTGAAAAAAAATTTTTTTTATCCAAATTTAAAAGTTGAAAAATCCTGATAAATCCCTTTAAGCGGTGTTTTCTCCAGAACGCGTATTTCGGTTTTCGACACAATCAAATCATATTTGATGCAATCAAGTTTGTTCAGTGCATCCACTATGACGCAACCTTAAAAACACAGAAATTCAAATTACGCATGTTTGTTTCGGCAAGCTGGTTTCAGAGTTATTTTTACAATGCTAGCTGTTTTGACAGATATCATGGTGTGATTCAGGAAAACCCCGGTCATTTGGTTCTACTATCTAAAGTTACATAAACTCTTTAATTGTTTATTAATGCTATATTGATGCAATAGCACTGATTTATACCCAGTTTAAGGTTGTTTGTATATAAAGATGAAATGTGGAAATCGTGAAACTTTCCAAAAATGTTGTTTACAATGTACAGATGACCTACTCTAGGCCTATCTGAAAAACTTTTTATTTTATAAAATCAAGACGTGCATGGGCGACATTTTAATACCAGTTTCAACATTGGCCGACGAAATATTTACGGCGGTATTCCCGGCGCCATTTATATTTTTTTAACAGACGTTTAATTCCCTGTCCTAAATACACATGCCCAGCATGAAGTTACACTAATAACTTAGAGATAAACGCATCTAAAGTGTCTAATTGTATAACCTCTTCATTGCAAGCAGCAGGTTTATGAAGCCACGTTTTTGTTTTTATTTGCCATGGAAAAAAGAAAAATAAACTTTTAGAAAATTATATTCATTTTGGAAAATGATTACGTAACTTCAGAAATTTAATTAATTTTTGTTTAGTTACCATTAAAATGTTTTTATATTAAGGTAACATTACTCTAAAATGAGTCTTATCTATGAGCCAGAAGATAAAATGCTTTTTAGAAAAAGAAAACAACAACAAAGTTTTGTTTCAAAGATTATAATGCTTAGAAATGCTATACATGTAGCTCAGCTGAAATATAAAATATTGAAATAATTTTAGTGTTATTTATTAAAAATAGTCAGGGCCATAGTGATCAAGCTAGAGCCATGACATTTGAAAAGTACATGGCCCTGTGGCCATGTAGTTTCTTGTTTTGTAACTTGTTGCCGAAAGTGAACCATTCATTTGAAGTTAAATTGTTTTGAAGTTGTTATCTTAAGTTGCACCTTTGAATGAGAAATTTATGGAAAACAGGAAGTAAAACTGTTTTAGTAAAATATGTACTTTTTTACCTCCATTTATTCAAGTTGATTAAGTTTAAGTCAACCGATGACCCCAAGATTTTAAATATGACCCCCAGATTTTTAGCCAGTAGGTCATCAATGACCCCTAAAAAATTGGAGCTGGAGAAAACACTGTTTAAGCAGAAGAAGCGCTTGATCCAGTGGTAGAGCAACAAAGCCAGGATCAGGGGGTCATGGGTTCGGTCCTCAACCACAGTTGTGTGTGGTGTCCTTTAGCAAGACACTTTATCAGCATATGCTGAGTACTGATTCTACCCAAGTTTAAAACAGACGAAGCGCAGACAAAACTTCTAAAGCTCTGTTAAAAGTAGACCAGAACCTTGCCGTTATATAACTTATTAAATATTGTAAAATAGATAGGTTAAATTTGATTTTTGAAAAATCACCAATGGCGGATATACTCTTTAAAAAAACACTCCCCCCCACCTCCCCCAAATAAACGTCCATATTTTATCAAAATTCATTATATTTGTACTGAAAAACTTGTGTGCCTGTTCAGATTTTGTGTTGCGCCCCCTAAGTACACCCCCTCTAAACTGAAACCCTGAATCCACCAATGCAAACTGTAAAATTTGGCAGTTTTGCTATATTTATATCCATATTGTTTTTTTCTTTTGTAAAATAAACCCAGGATAGATTAGGTGTTATATGGTATTTTCTATATGAGTAGAAAAGTCCATGTAACTTCAAACCAGCTGGCTGCAAAATAGTTCAACATCCATGACGGGACCGCGGCGTGGTCTAGTGATAGAGCATCCGCCTCGCATGCGGAAGGTCGTGGGTTCAATCCCCGGCCGGGTCATACCAAAGACTTTAAAAATGGTACTAGAAGCTTCCTCGCTTGACGCTCAGCATTTAGAGGAGAGTTCTAGGTTTGGTTGGCCTGGTGTCAGTATAATGTGACTGGGTGGGGTATCATACCATGTGTCTGCGGCATGATACTTCAGTGTGACAGGGCTTAGAATACTGTCTCAAGTAGACACTGTTGCGATATGACTGAAAAATTGTTGAAAGCGACGCTGAACACCATACAACAACAACAACAACAACATCCATGACGGTCATAATGTTCTAATGTACAATAGAATGGTCTACTTTTAAAGAATCTGAGCCATTCTGTTGGGTGAGAAAGTAGGACAATGTCTAATTGATTGATTGAATATTAAGCGTCTTTTTTATGCCATCGAGGGCTAACAGACGATCAGTTAACCTAACCAATGTTTCCTGGGATTAAGCAGTACTTGAGCACACTCCATCTCCGCAAGTAAAAGATAACTTTCCCGCTTGAATCAGTGGTGAGAGGCGAATGATAATGAGACACAATGTCATATATCAATCATCATGGAGACTGTTGTCAGGCAGGGGATTCAAACTCACTGCCCCTGGATTGATAGTGACAGACACGTAACCGACTGAGCTTTATAATCGGGCCATTTAACATATAATTGACTCCTGTATCTAAGAACACTTCTTCATTTAATTTAGCCTACAATGTATGCACAGCTTGACCTTCTGTAATATTGTCCTCAATACCATGGTCACACTTTTACATAATGTGAATCTCATGTTTGTACGCCAGTGTAAATAGACTCCTTGTCTGGTTGTGATAGCACCAAGTCAAATATTACCTGGGCCAATATTGTCACGTTTGTTGTGTGGTTCCCTACATTTTGGGTTTGAACAGGTGTCGAGGACAATAAATGAACTGAACGCAGACCAATACAACAAAATGGTATACTAAATATACCAGGACCTAATATAGCTAATTGAGTTTTGCATGGATTATACAGGTAAACATTGCTTGCCTCCATTATTTGTTTGGATGATTTTCAATAAATAAAGAATTTTGTCCTTCTGTGCAGCACGTTCTGTGCAGACTCAAATATCGTATTGATCTGTTAAGGCCATTATAAATTAATTGCTTGATAACCATCCAAACTTTTCTTAAAACGGGGAGGGCAGGAGGCATTTGTTTTTTAATTTTTATTTTTAAAATTGTTGATGTTTTTTCAATAATAATAAAAAAACAAAAAAATTTTTTTTATGAAAATAAAAAGGGCTGGGGCAGCATGAAAATTAGAGGGCTGGCACGGGTGATAATCTAGCAATTAATTTATTATGGCCTCAATTTAGTATTTTTAACAAATTATATATCTATTATTTAATATATAAGGTCCCCAGAAAATACCTTTAAATGGAACAAACATATTTTTTACTGCCGACTTATGAAAATGTTTTTTGGATTTGTTAACATTGATAATAATTTTTTTCTTTAATGAAGTGTTACCAGTTTTAAACTCCCTCCACCATTCCTATTCGTAAAATGCATCATTTATTAATGGAATACAGTATAGCTAGCTAACTTAAAAAATATTTACCGTTGTTTTTAAAATTAAAGGGAATATATTATAAGCATTTTCAAAATTTAACAAAAACATTTGTTCCCAGTATATTGAGCCTATATGATATGATATCGTGCCAAAATAATATATTATAAAGGGGTTTCCTAACTTGGGCTACACGCCTACTAGGTAAAACTAAAATATATTTCCCGCTTAAAATTGCAACATGTTTTGTGACGTATTAATTGGGTCACAGGATTTCATTTAGATTTTAGTTTAATCTGTCATACAGGTTACACTTTGTAAAATTTATTTCATCTTAGAATGTGTCTGAATGACGATAAGAAGGTCGTAAAGCAGTACCTAAGTGCGATCTATTTTTAGAATTGGAATTTACGTTTCAAGTTTACCACTCCGACTGAAACATTGATTTTGTCACGTTTTGATGGATTTGATATACCAAACCATTCGGATTTTATTTATGATAATGAAATGCTTTTTATACATTTTAATTTATTTTTTTTCAAGACATTTATAGCGTTTCTCATGATATATTCCCTTTAAGGCGAATAATAACCTTTGATGAAACATTCAACATATCTATATTAAATTTTGTGCTCTTTCTTATACTGGGCGAATGTCTCTCCCTTTGTAATTATATCCGGTACTTCAAAAAAACTTGTAATTAAACTCTATAAATATATAATATTTTGCTTAAAGGGAGTAAGTGTACAGTATCAGGAAAAACATTGTAAATGCCTTAAAAAGTAAAATTATTTTTAAAATGGATTAAAAGCATCTCATTATCATTAATAAACAAAATCGGAATGGTTTGGTATTTCAAATGCACCAAAAAGTGACAAAATCAATGTTTAAATTAGAGTGGTAAATTTGAAACGAAATCACCATCCTAAAAATAAACAGCAATTAAATACTTCTTGTCAACCTTTGCGACGTCATTTAGATTTTTCTCAAATAAACGATTTTTATTACAAAATATGTTACAAGTTAAAGCTTGCAGTGCTCCAGTTAAGATTTTTCCTTCAAATGAGTAAGGGTATAAATGAACAATCTTATCAAATTGACATTAACAACAAAATAATCAACACTAAAATTGAGAATAACCAATGCTATAATTTTACCTCTTAATTTAATTTTCAATGCTTAAATACTTCCAAATAATGCTTATCTGGAGCGCTGCTGGAAATCTATTTTTAGTCTAACCTTTGTGTAAGCCTAAGTTAGGATATATCCCTTTTTGGCATGTTTAAATAGATATCCTTTTGGCAATATGGAGGTCAGTGAGTATATATATATATAAAGGGAGATAATTAAATTCACAACAACGGAATTTACGATTTTTGGGATTTTTTCAGATGCTCATTCACGTTGCATGATATTATCATTGATATATATATAATGATGGTGATAATTATTTGTGAATAACCAAGATATAAATGTACAGACCTGACTACGGCAAGTGCGCCTAGCTAAAATGCAAACCATAGATACAATATCAAGGCCTCTGCCAAACCAATAAATTTGGTGTCGAACATGACTTATATATTATGGAACTACATGCAACACATGTGGACAGGATGGACAAATTTACATACATGAAGTGATAGCTTTATATGAGTAGGATCCAGTTAAGGATTCATGACTACTCACATGCTATATAAAGGACAGATTTATAAACCCGTTGGATCATATAGATACAGTGGATTCATATATATATATATATTAATAAACACTCACACCTGTGTAAGCGGCCACCTCTCTTAAAGAGCCATTTGTCTTGAGCAGCCACATTTGAGCTTTTCCCATGTCTATGCTCTTAGAACAAATTAGCCTGTATTAAGCAATAACCTGTCTTAAAAGGTCACTTTTGCTCCTTCCCTTGATTGGCTGCTTAACTCTACTCCATATGCATTTTAACTGGACTATTCCAAAAACCACACAATCATAGTCAATTTCCATGAATAGATACATTTTACCTATTTATTCTGATAGAGCAGAACCTATTCTGATTGCTAATTAGAGGTGTTCAAAGGTGTCCATATGAAGTAAAGGGTTAAGACAGGTTTGACTGTATTGGGAAAAAATGTTTACAGTCAATTTTGAAAAATCCTGATTAATTCCCTTCTTCAACTCATTGATACTTTTTTTTCTTCTTTTTTTCTTATTTACATGTAAAAGAACAGTACATTAAGTTATGTAATTCATGCACATTATGATATTGAAGAAAAAATAAATATGTTCATTTTCATCTTCTTTTTTTTTTTGAAAAGCAACAGCAGTACCAAAAAAAACAACAAAACAATATATTACTTATACGAGAGTGTTTTGTTCACAAGTGTATATAAAGTAAGCAAGCAAAATAAAAATTATTATTGGATACTTACATATGGTTTAATAATTTTCTGATTTTGTTTAGTGTTTTGTTTTTGTATGAAGAACATCAATGGCATTGAAAATTCGTGTTTGAAAATGTTAAAAGTGTCTACATGTTTCTGTCTACAATCACTTGCATAATAAGCCTTATAGATACTGAAACGTATTGGATAGAAAATAATTTTGATGTGCATATAGTTTGTCTGATCTATTTTATATCCTAGGACAATGTTTTTAAGTAATTGAACGTTATTTGAGATATCTATAGTTTTGAATATTGAAACAATAGTTGACCAAAACATTTGTATTTCATCGCAGTCAAATAAGTGCCTATATGTTTCAGTTTGATAACAGACAGGACAATAAGATTTTAACTAATTTTCCTCTTATGACATATTTGTTTAGAGGGAATTATATGGTGAATGAGTTTATGTTTAAATTGTTTTATCCTGTTGTCTTTTATTGCATGGATGAACTGGTATATTGTTTTCCAATTAAAATTGTTTTCAAATGCAATGTTCCAGTATGTGTGCACATATAGTTTAGAAAAAATTGTATTATTTTTGAATATAATTGTTTATTCATAGTTGAATTAATATTTACCCATTTACAATCATTTGTTTTTAAATGTATTTTTAGTTCTGTTTTAACATTTGACTTTAATGAACTTTCGCTTCTCAGTATGTTTTTCCATGTTTTCGCAATAGAAAGTTTTAACGTATTTAATTCTGCTATCCAATTGTTTTTATCTATTCATTTTTGGAGATCAATGTTTCATTGATGTTTCCGATTTTGTCTGTTATGTCATTAACAAAAATTATATTAGTTTTTATCAAGTTTTGATAAAAATAAACAATTTTTATTGAAAATTATGTGTTAATTTCCCCAAATAATTTGCTTTCGAACATTTTCAAAATTATTTATTTCAGGAAAACTTGTTTATAATCGGTATAATGTAAGGGCCAGTAACAATTCATGAATATTTGGTTATGCTGTAGACATGTGAACACATTATGTCGAATGAAGATTTACAATTTTAATAAGATGTTCAAGTTGTTGTTGTTGAATGGTGTTTAGTGTAGCTAAAAAATTGTTCAGTCATATCGCGACAGTGTCTACTTGAGACAGTATTCTGAGCGCTGTCACACTGGAGTATCATGCCGCAGACACATGGTATGATACCTTACCCTGTCACATTATACTGACACCGGGCTGACCAGACCTAAAACTCTCCTCTAAATGCTGAGCGTCAAGCGAGGAAGCTTTTAGTACCATTTTAAAGTCTTTGGTATGACCCAGTCGGGGATCAAACCCACGACATTCCGCAAGCAAGGCAGATGCTCTACCACTATACTGTGCTGTCGCCTTTGATGTTCAAATAGTCAACTTTAATATTTATGAAGTTATATGCAGTGTTATTGGATATTTCACAAAGAAAGGTCTAACCGCACAAAGTAATTTCAGGTTTAATAAATCAATAAGATGAATTCATTAGAAGTATTTAAGTCCTAATTGTATTAGGTATACCGGTATATAAATGTCAATTTTGCTGACAATAATTCTTTTATACAAAACATTTTAAATAAATCTAAAATGAAATAAAAACTTTTTCTTACCTACTTACTTTATTTTTTGGGCATGTTTGCGGATATTTTTTAAGACTTTATGAAACCATGTGCTCTCAGCCTCCATGATAACTCAACCTCTAATCATGGTGTACATTGTTTGCATCTTAATCAATTCATTTTAATAATTTTCGGAATGATAAAAAAGATGCTGATGAATGCAGGTTTGACTGTGTATATAAATATTAGGTCACTGATGAATGCAGGTTTGACTGTGTATATAAATATTAGGTCACTGATGAATGCAGGTTTGACTGTGTATATAAATATCAGGTCACTGATGTATGCAGGTTTGAATGTGTATATAAATATTAGGTCACTGATGAATGCAAGTTTGACTGTGTATATAAATATTAGGTCACTGATGAATGCAGGTTTGAATGTGTATATAAATATTAGGTCACTGATGAATGCAGGTTTGAATGTGTATAAAAATATCAGGTCACTGATGTATGCAGGTTTGAATGTGTATATAAATATTAGGTCACTGATGAATGCAGGTTTGAATGTGTATATAGATATCAGGTCACTGATGTATGCAGGTTTGAATGTGTATATAAATATCAGGTCACTGATGAATGCAGGTTTGAATGTGTATATAAATATCAGGTCACTGATGTATGCAGGTTTTAATGTGTATATAGATATCAGGTCACTGATGAATGTAGGTTTGACTGTGTATATAAATATCAGGTCACTGATGAATGCAGGTTTGGCCGTGTTTATAAATATAAGGTCACTGATGTAATTGCAGGTTTAACTGTGTATATAAATATCAGGTCACTGACAAATGTAGGTTTGACTGTGTATATAAATATCAGGTCACTGACAAATGCAGGTTTAACTGTGTATATAAATATCAGTTCACTGATAAATGCAATACTGTTTTGTTGCAATATTATGAATTGGAGAAAAAAAATAGTAAGATTGAAATAATTAAAAATAAAACATCCTACTAAATTCAAGTCACCTAGTTGCAGATTTGAGATACAGGTAGATATACATGATGTTTGTGTATAACTTCCAGCTTAGGTATAATGCAAGTTTAAAATAGCGGGGGTTTCTGAGAAAAGTTTTTATTTAATTTTATTTATACACATTAATAATGGAAATTTAATACTTAAGGAGCACTTTATCAAGTCATATGATATTCAGCTGTGTACATAAGAGACCAGTGATTGACAGTCTTTAGTATAGACACCTTAACAGGATATTATTGTTTAGTAAATTAACGTGCTATGTTTGCTCTCATTTGATTTATTATCTCATTTTATTGTTGCTATAATTAATCATATAAAGTATCCAGTATAAAAACCCAGATATTATGGATATATTCTCAGTGTCTCTCCATGATTACACTAGTAAGGAAGCTCACTAACTGTTGAGATTTTGTTTTGGTTATCTGTATTCATGTAAAGGTGAGTGTAAATCTTTTTTTAAAATAGACAGCTTAAGTCCATAATAAATTAATTGCTAGATTATCATCCAAGCCTGTCCCCTAATTTTCATGCTGCCCTGACCCTTTTTATTTTCATAAAGAAAAAAAAGAAAAAAAAAAAGAAAAAAAGAATGATTAAAAAAACATCTAAAATTTTAAAAATTAAAATTAAAATAAAAAATAAAATCCTCCCGCCCTCCCAGTTTTTAAGAAAAATTTGGATAATAATCTAGCAATTAATTCATAATGGCCTAAAAGGAATTTATCAGGATTTTTCAAAACAATGTTTTTCAATAAATCTTGCCTATTTATATTCAGTGACCATGCAATACCAAATGATAACTTTTTAAAAATGCTTAAACAACATAAATTATTGAAAAGGGCTTTCCTTACTTGGGCTACACACCTATGTCGGACTAATTTAATACATTTCCCGCTTAAAATTGCAGCATATGTTTTGACGTATTAAATGAGTCACATGGTTTCAATTTGATTTCAAATTGATCCGTTATACAGGTCCACAGGTTATAAAATTTGTTTCATCTTAGAGAGAGTCTGTCAATGAAGACGTGATGATGGGAAGCAGTATTTAAGTGCAGTCTATAATTTTGGAATAGCCGGGCCCGATTAGCTCAGTCGGTTACGCGTCTGACTATCAATCCAGGGGTCGTGAGTTCAAATCCCCCGCCCGGCAACAGTCTCCGTGATGATTGATATACGACATTGCGTCTCATTATCATTCGTCTCTCACCACTGATTCAAGTGGGAAAGTTATCAGTTACTTGCGGAGACGGGGTGTGCTCGAGTACTGGTTAATCCCAGGAAACAGTGGTTAGGTTAACTGATCGTCTGTTAGCCCTCGATGGCATAAAAATGACGCTAAATATTCAATCAATCAATCAATCGTTTCAACTTTACCAGTCCATATGAAACATTGATTTTGTCACATTTTGGTGGATTTGACATACTAAAACCATTTGGGTTTTATTTATTTATGATAATGAGATGCCTTTTATCTATTCTAAAAAATTTTGTTTTTAAGTTATCTATAGCGTTTTTCCTGATAAACTCCCTTTAAATGAATCATCTTTTTAAAAGATAGCTTGTATAGTTGTGTGTTGTACGAAAGTACACTAATGGAGTGACAGGTGATACTTGTTTATGAGTTACAGAGTTATTTTGTCTCTTGATTTTGTCACGCCTGGTATACATATACTAACATTTTCTGCGGTTTGAACCTCAGTGTTCAGACACCAAATATGAAGGTTTTGAGAAGAAAAAAGTGCATGGAAGAAATCTGCAGAAATTTGGTATAAAAAACACTAAATTTTTTTTGGAAACCGCAGAACTTTTATTTTATAATCCTCATATACTTTTATACAAACTTCGGAAAATGTGTACCCAGGTGTGACATGATCTAAATATATTTGTTAACAAATGTATAGTTATGACGATGTTCTATGTATAAGTCAAATAAAATATCTGTTCTGTTCTGTTCTGTTCTGTTCTGTTCTGTTCTGTTCTGTTCTGTTCTGTGGTAAGTCAATTTAGTTACGATATGATAATGTTACTTAAATGATAGTGAACTTAGTTTAATATTTATAAAAAGGTTTAAAATACTTCAAAATCTCTTGAATTGATAATATCATATCTGAGTGACATATTGTATAAATATGAAATTGCCTGTATGCGCATAATTGCTTCCTAATTTTTGGTAGTTATACAAAGAAGAAGGTAAAAACAAGTTATGGCAGAGTTTGCGATTTATAATTGTATTATTTTAGTGGTCAGTTACAGGACTGGTCCTCTTCCATAACTTTGTTCAAATCTTAATTAACAATCCTCATTACTGACCGCTCAGAGCACAAAACGTTTTAAGAAAACCTCTCCTCTGAACCCAAAGCTTATCAAAATATCTCAGGCGTTTAGCAGAAAATCTTGAACTGGTCAAATTGGATAACTATTGTCAGAGTTATAGCCCTTGAAACATCAGAAATAGCACTGTTTGACCTTCTGTGCACTCTGGCACCCACATTTTTCATTAAGTTTGATCAACACAAAAACTGGCAAAGCAGGATAATAAGTGTCAGAGTTACAGCCCTTGAAATATAAAAAAAAATGCCTTGTTTGACTGAACGCTGAAGTTATGCAACCAAAACATCTTGGATGAGTTCTTGAACTGGTCAAATCAGATCGTGCCGAATGTATAACCTTTGAATTTTAATCATCAAAAATTGCGTTATTTGATGTTTTGTGCACACGTTCTTTAAGCACGCATAGGTTTTGTTCAATTCTTATTAAATTTACACAGTTGGTATGTAACTATAATATCTGAGATTAAGTTCTTGAAATTGAATTCTGTAAACCGAGTAATCAAAATTATCATCATAGAATCAAATATGTAGGTTAGATAATGCTACCTTCACTTCAATTAGTACAAATTGTTCTCTAATTAAGTAATATCATAAGTGGTCCCAAGGGACAACAATGATTCTCAGAGATCTACTGATACAGATAGAGTAAATTGAAGCATTACTATAATTAAATTTAGCTTGAAACTTATTGGAAAGAGTAACAGTCCAACAATTATTTAAACTTTATTGTTTTTGTCATTCAATTGAATGAATACCTGGGTACCAGTAGATACATATTGATTTTGCACTATAAACCTTTTTGTTTTATAAACTGCAGATTTCACAGTGTGCACATTATCTGTAAGGAGAAAGATATTGTCAGCAGTCCAGCTAGCTCAGTCAGTGTAAACGAAAAGTCTCCTTTGCAAGTCCCAGACGTATTCTGCATATTTTTATTATCTTGTCTGTCTGTCTGTCTGTCCGTCCGTCTGTCCGTCCGTCTGTCCGTCCGTCCGTCCGTCCGTCCGTCCGTCCGTCCGTCCGTCTGTCCGTCCGTCCGTCTGTCCGTCTGTCCGTCTGTCTGTCTGTCTGTCTGTCTGTCTGTCTGTCTGTCTGTCTGTCTGTAAATCTGTCGGTCTGTGTGTCAAACTAAATATTATTATTATTAAATACTACTTTCATACTAATAAAGTAGAGTAATTGCCATTTAAAATTATTTACTTTACTTTCTACACCAGGTACCATTTCTACAAATAAAAGGGAGAAAAACTGCCTCGGCAAAGAAATTGTATTTATGTTCATATCAATTCTTGTTTAAGTCTGAAGCTGAATGCTGGTACTGGAGGTGATAATGAATTGAAATGTTTTTATTTTCTTTGAATTAGCTAGTTGTGCGGTTAATTGAATGAATTTCTTCATTGATTAAAACTTAATTTTCTTTCTTGGAATTATTATTGCGGCATATATACTTAAGTACAGTTACGTCTGCTTTAGTCTGTAAGAACGTCTGGTCTATTTATTTAACCATAAAGATACTGGATTCAATTTGGATGGTTACCTTCTGTGCCAATTGGTTTTGTGGTTTTGATTTATGGCATTGTTGCAGACTTTCTAATTACATTTACATGATTGATTGAATATTTAGCGTCATTTTAATGCCATCGAGGGCTTACAAACAGTCAGTTAACCTAACCACTGTTTCCTGGGATCCTGAAAGGTTAACCAGAACTCGAGCACACCCCATCTCTGCAAGTAACTGATAACTTTCCCACTTGAATCAGTGGTGAGAGACGAATGATAATGAGACACAATGTTGTATATCAGTCATCACAGAGACTGTTGCCGGGCGTGGGAATCAAACTCATGACCCCTGGATTGATAGTCAGACGCACAACTGACTGAGCAAATCGGCCTTGGGCATTTACATACAATTACATGTGATGTTATAATTAAGATAGCTGGTAAATGTATGCTGTGCCTTAATATGAACTTGTATCTAGATATTTATTTTAAAAGTTTGAATGATTTTATTTGCCATTTCAAAAATTTAGTGGACCCTATAAATTTTATAATATTATGGACCTGACTTGTCAGGTCGAATCTATAAATTAACGTCTGAGATATATATATGATAAGGACTTCTATAGAAGGATAGGAAACTGTTGCATCACACTACTTAATGTTGATAATATAGCATGTGAAGAATTAATAATTTGGTGAATTAACATTCACATTTTGCAGTCAACTGAAACCTGTTATATAAAATGTATGGTGTATGTAACTTTAGATTTTTTGTAATGTTTTTAACATGCATAATGATATTGAATTCAAAATATTGCAGTTTGAAGTTAAGTTTCAAGTTCTTTCCTTGATTTTTTAGTTGCTGTGTATACAAATTTTGTAATCATTTTGTAAGTACTTCAACAATTTTAAACACAACTTGCTGGGAATGGTCTCGTTTTGTAGAGAATTCCATTGTGCAAAGAAAGAATTTTGATTTGTTTTTCTGAGATGAATGGTAGTTAGGATATTTGAAAGCGAGATTTCATGAGATTTTGCATGAATAGCCGATTGTCCATTCAGTTGCTTTTCCTTCTCTATATAAGTCCTTGGTTCAGTTGGTCTTAAAGATCAACCTGAGCCGGACATGTTTTATATATCGGGTCTGGATAGCTCTGTTGGCAGTGCATCTGGCTACCAATCTAGGGGTTGTGAGTTCGAATCCCCACCCAGACTCGATATTGTCTGTGACGATTGATATACATGTACAACCTTGTGTCTCATTGTCATTAATTTTTTCTATCACAATTGATTCAAGTGAGAAAGTTATAAATTTCTTGCATAGATGGGTCCTCCGTGCTTGAGTACTGACTAACTTTTCAGCACTGATTCAATTGGGAAAGTTATCAGTTACTTGCGGAGATGGGGTGTGCTCAAGTACTGTTTTACCTTCCAGAATCTCAAGAAACAGTGGTTAGGTTAAATGATCCTCCATTAGCCCTCGATGGCATAAAAACTAGTCTTTATTGACTAGGAACCAAACCATGTACATTTTTTTCAGATTCTATTATTTACACTCTGTTTGACAAGACTGGGGCCGCATGGTACAATGTAAACAGTCTTCAGGATGTTTTGAGTTAAATATATATTGTAATTAGTTGTTATTAAGATGTGTTATAGTTTTATTCGTAAAAAAGCAATTAAGTGTCAGCTGTAAATCATGTAAATGGTGTAATATTTCTTATGTTATCTGTATTGTAACAAGCAATTTGCATTAATTAATGTTTCATTATGTTTCATCATGTAACCAGCTTTATTGTAAAAAAGAAATTAAACCTCAGTTGGGAAAATTGTAATATATTATAAGTACTGGTAAAACATATATGTTATAAGTAGTGGTAAAACATGATATACTATAAGTAGCATAAACACATATATACTATAAGTACTGGTAAAACATATATACTATAAGTACCATAAACACATATATACTATAAATAATGGTAAAACATATATACTATAAGTACCATAAACACATATATACTATAGGTACTGGTAAAACATATATACTATAAGTACCATAAACACATATATACTAAAAGTACTGGTAAAACATATATACTATAAGTACCATAAACACATATATACTATAAGAAATGGTAAAACATATATACTATAAGTACCATAAACACATATATACTATAAGTACTGGTAAAACATATATACTATAAGTACCATAAACACATATATACTATAAGTACTGGTAAAACATACATACTATAAGTACCATAAACACATATATACTATAAGTACTGGTAAAACATATATACTATAAGTACTGTAAACACATATATACTATAAGTACTGGTAATACATATATACTATAAGTACTGGCAAAATATATATACTATAAGTACCATAAACACATATACACTATAAGTACCATAAACACATATATACTATAAGTACCATAAACACATATATACTATAAATACTGGTAATACATGTATACTATAAGTACTGGCAAAACATATATACTATAAGTAGTGGTAATACATGTATACTATAAGTACTGGCAAAACATATATACTATAAGTACTGGTAATACATGTATACTATAAGCACTGGCAAAACATATATACTATAAGTACTGGTAATACATGTATACTACAAGTACCGGTAATACATATATGTTATAAGTACCAGTTATACATAATTTTTTATATACTATAAGTACAGGTAATAAATATATATTATAAGTACTGGTAATACATATATACTGTAGGTACTGGTAATACATATATACTATAAGTATCAGTAATACATATATACTATAAGTACCGGTAATACATATATACTATAAGTACCGGTAATACATACATATTATTAGTACCGGTAATACATATATGTTATAAGTACCGGTAATACATATATACTATAAATACTGATAATACATACATAATATAAGTACCGGTAATACATATATGTTATAAGTACCGGTAATACATATATACTATAAGTACCGGTAATACATATATGTTATAAGTACCGGTAACACATATATACTATAAGTACTGGTAATACATATAAACTATAATTACCGGTAATACATACATATTATTAGTACCAGTAATACATATATGTTATAAGTACCGGTAACACATATATACTAGAAGTACTGGTTTAACACCAGTGATATCTTATTGCAGTATATGCTATGCAAACTTTTGTTCTACTCATCTGCAGCAAGAAATCACAACCACTATGAAACATTTTGAAAATATTCCATAACCAAGGTACTTAGGCCTTTTTTTTTTTAAGCGTCAGCATCTGGCTACCGTGGGAAAAAGGGGCATAACTGTGTAGTGAGACATTAAGTGCATTACAGTAAAGATTTCAATACACGATATAATATGATTTTACGGATGTATTATTTGTACATTTCAGAATCGGTATTCTCTGTGACGATTAGATAAACACTCAGACAACAAGGACTAGTGAAGGATCATGGGAAATTTTGGTGGCCATGCCCTCCCGGGTTCATTCTTCATACTGTTTGCCCTCTGGTGGACGGTCCAGATGTTCATCAGATATTATTCATCACAAAGAAGGAATACGCGCTTCACATCAACAGCCATTTTTAAATGCAATTGCCTTTGTGGAAGGTTTAAAGATTTGCCAATTGAAGCCTTTGTGAAACTTTTCTTTGTTTCCGTTGGTTTCAGTCTGGAGATCTACACTGGGTTCAACCATGGCAGGTTTGTAAATATTGGCAATGGACAACATGCTACAATGTTCTTTTTCTTCGGATTTACAGGAATCGTTGATATTCTTTTACACTACAAAGCCCCATTGCCCCCAGATATGGACTACATCTCCATGGGTTTGGCAGTCACGTGTGAATTTGTTCTCTTCAAGTTTCACCTTCACGGCAGAAAGGACTTGGATGTTTTACTACACACTTTATTAATATATGTCATCGGAGTGTGTATCTTGTCTGTAATGTTGGAAATGAAATATAGAAATAATATAATTTGCGCCCTGTCTCGGCCATACCTCGTACTTCTCCAAGGCACATGGTTCTGGCAGGTCGGATGGATACTGTACCCTCCATTTGAGAGTTCGTATCACTGGGATCAGGAAGACCATGAACAAATGATGATTGCCACCATGATGTTTGCCTGGCACGCGGCAGGATGTCTGCTGGTAATGTTGGGAATCGGCGGCCTGGTGGCGTGTCTCAACAGACGCTCCAATTTTTATCAAGAGGATGAAGGTGTGGCAATGAAGCGACTCATTCATAATGACAGTCATGGGGACACCGTGGTTAGGTTGAATGAGGACAGTGATAGTGACATGGAATTTGAAAAAACCAGTATGGTTAGATAGGGATAAAACTAGCCTAGTTTTCTGAGTAATTATATAGGGTGTTAAACATTATCACAGACTTCATTTAGTTTTCAGGAACATGTACATAGGTTTACAAAAAAGCTGTTAACTTAGTATAATGGTAAATGCAAGTTGAGTAAGAACTGCTGATAAAATTTTAAAAGTGGGTAAGAACCTGTTATGAAGTCAGGTCTCCGTCCATGCAGCTGTTAACTCAATTTGTGATTTTTGTCCAGTGTTTTAACTTAGTATAATGGTAAATGCAAGTTGAGTAAGAACTGCTGATAAAATTTTAAAAGTGGGTAAGAACCTGTTATGAAGTCAGGTCTCCGTCCATGCAGCTGTTAACTCAATTTGTGATTTTTGTCCAGTGTTTTATAAAGCTAAAATTATTGTTTCAATCAATTATTTACTGGAAATTGCTGTACACATGTTAAAAAAAATGGTTCCTCACTAATAAGCATAATAATTATTCAGTGTCTTACTAATTAGCATAATGATGATACAATCTCTGAATTGAAATCCACAGATACGTATTCAAGCCGGCACTTTCAAAGAAACAAAAAAAACTTTTGTATCAATCTTTTTTTTTCCTCACTGGGGTAAATTGCGGAATACCTGTATAAATAGGAAAAAAAGCGATCGTGACACACTAAAAATTCGAGACGAATGATGCTGCCTAAAGGTATGAGGGGGAAAAAGACAAAGCCCAATATGCACTATTTGACTAAGGTGTCTAAGGGATTGAGTAACCCTTTACTCCATAGATATGCGTTTTACTGCACCAATCACAGAAGGCCTTTGAAAACAGTGCAGGAAGAGTTCAGATTGCTTGTTACGAGCAATCTGAACACTTCCTGCACTGTTTTCCACTCTGTCAGTTAATATAATAATTCAAAAGCCTTCTATATTAGAGGTGTCCAAAGGCGTCTATAATTATGAAGTAAAGGGTTCAGACAACTAGTTTAAAAAATTGTTTAATTACTCAATGTGTGACTGCTGTTCCCTGGTCAGGAAAGATGATCGAGTGGAACGTTTTTACAATTGGGCCATTCATGTTCTTGAATATTTTGTCTTGGTTAATAATTAGAGCAAACAAAGATGCACCAGTGTGTCGTTATACTGTTTCGAAATGACATCTGAATCTTAAATTTATAATTAATTCTCCTACATGTGTTTGAATAATTATAAATACTGATAATTAAACTGGTACTAACTACACATACATTCTTATGAGATAGTTTGTATAATGTTGGCTCCGGACGATATGGATTAGTTAGAATATTTACCATTACATAAATAATTCATATGTGGTCAGTACTCTGTGAATTGATAAAGCATCGATATAAAGCAATTTTGATAAATTTTCACATTAAAATTTTTATGAAAATTGTAATATATGTTATGTTTACTGATGTATGTATTGAATTTAAAAAAAAAAATAGACTAGTATTTCTGGTTAGGTAACTTTATTTGAATTTGAATGAAATAAAGTGCATATTTTAATAGGTTGGACAGAGGCATTATAATTTCATGGTCACCAGTTTTTAACAATATAGTAGATGAAAATCCAAAGAAATATCAAATTTGTATTTTGAAAGATATTAATACATGTATGCCTCTTTAAAGTGATAATGATAGTATTGTAGTGCTTGGTTTATTTTATGCAACACTTTTTAAGATGACATAATACAATATCTACAATATATTTTATTGTTTGATAAGTTGTAAAAATTTTGTGCATTAAAAAGAAAAAAAATTCAACATATAAAAAGTAGTCCCTGTCGCATATGATAATTTTGGCAGTGATCAAGACCGCAAATCTTGATTACGCAGATATACGTAAGCTGCAAACGGGAGTAAAATCAATATTGCTTTCTGTATCGCTCCCTTTCAATACCTGATCCAATAACTTTAATATTGTACAGTTCAAAATTCATGATGGGGACTAAAAAAAAGGAAGAAATTTAGTAGAAATTTGAGCGATAAAAACAACCAACCAACAAAATGTTCCGCATGAAGATGACGTTGAAAAAATCCAAATAGCCTGCTATTCGTCTACCACTTTGAACACACAGTTTATTTATTTAAAAGGATCTTGACTTTTCTTTACTCTTTTGATAAATTTCTTTCAGATTGAGGTATAGAATAAAAAGATCATTTTACAGTGTTTTGTACAATATGGGAATATATTGTACTCGGACGTATTGTGGTGAAAACCATATTGGACTAGGCGCCTACATGACTCGTCCATTATGGTTTTTACAACAATATGTACTCATACAATATATTCCCATATTGTACAAAACACTGTAAACTAACGATACACTATTGAATGATATAAAATTTGTGTACTATGTTCCTTAAGCACCCTAAAAGAATTTCTTAGGTATATTATATAGTAATGGTGAGGGTAAATAATATTTATCAAGGTCATTTACAATTTTAAAGTGGGGATGGTATAATACATATTTTTCCATTTTAGAAGGGGCACAACTGCGCCCCCACCCCATTCCTGGATTCGTTAGTGGGACACTTTTGGTTGCAAGATTGAATGTTAAGGAATTTGAATTGTTTAACTTGTTTATGTTTTGTTATGAATGCACTTTATTGAATTCCAGTAGTATAGAAAAAACGTTTCAATGCATTTGTTATGTTATATTTATGTTGAATGATGATTGAAATATTATTTTAAGTACTGTATATATAACATATTATATTGAATACTGTAGAATATTTTGTTTTTGCAAATTGAAATTACAATAAATTACTGTATGCCCCCTCCCCACTCCCCCAAATGAATGCCCCATCCATTTTTATGAACAATAAAATGACATATCACTCTGGAAACATTGTAAAGTCATATAAATGCCTCATCACAGTTATGGCTTTTTACACTCACTTAATTTTAATACAAGATGTTTTTGGTGGGCAGTTACCATATAAACGCACCACTCGCCCTTAATGTATGATCAGCAGAGACGTTAATTCTTTACCTGGGGGAATACGGTAATTGTTGATGCACAATGTTGTTTTTTTTATAAATTTGTTCTTATTAAACACTTTTGTGCAATTTATTAATTTATTTTTATATATTCATATATCTGGCATATAAATCTTCAGGTTTCATTTGTTGTTGCTTGTTTGATGAGTCCACTTGCCATGAGCTCAACATCAGGTAGTAACAGTAGCTGTTCAGTGTATGTGAGTGTGTTTGTCAGATCTTGTCCTGGCTATAATTTTATCACTCACAGAGGGATTTTGGAATAATAAATTTCACTCTAGTCAGACAATTTGTCGCACACAAAACCTGTATCCATGTAAATTCAAAGGTGAAGGTCAAACTTAGAGGTTAACCCTTTACTCCATAGATACGCGTTTTCCCGCACCAATCACAGAAGACCTTTGTTCTGAACACTTGTGGTGAATTAGTGCTTTCAATATTAGAGGTGTCCAAAGGCGTTTATATGAAGTAAAGGGTTAAAGGTAAGAAATAGGTATAAAATTCCTTGCTCCATATCTTCTAAACCATTGGAAACGTTTTAAAAATAACATAGTAGAAATATTGACCATAATCAGACAAGTGTCACACGCAAGACCCAGGTCCTTAGCTCAATTATTAAGGTCACAATTAAAGGTTAAAGGTCAGAAACAGGTACAAATTCAGTGTTCACTCCATATCATGTAAACTTTGAAATAACCTGGAACAGATATTCACTTTAATCAGACAATGTGTCACACGCAAGACCAAGGTCCATAGCTCAAATGTCAAGGTCACACTTAGAGGTTAAAGGTCAGAAATAGGTACAAATTCTGTGTTCACTCCATATCATGTAAACTTTGAAATAACATGGCACAAATATTCACCATAATCAGATGTAGTGTCACACGCAAGACCAAGGTCCATAGCTCAAATGTCAAGGTCACACTTAGAGATTAAAGGTCAGAAATAGGTACAAATTCTGTGTTCACGCTATATCGTGTAAACTTTGAAACAACAAGGCACAAATATTCCACATAAGCAGACAATGTGTCACACCCAAGAGCCAGGGCCATAGCTCAAATGTCAAGGTCACACTTAGAGGTTAAAGGTTAGAAATAGGTACAAATTTTGTGTTCACTCCATATCATGTAAACTTTGAAACAACATGGCACAAATATTCAACATAATCAGACGTGTCACACGCAAGACCAAGGTCAATAGCTTAAATGTCAAGATCACAATTAGAGGTTTAAGGTCAGAAATAGGTACAAAAGTGTGTTTTCACTCCATGTAACATGCTACATGTATAAATGTTTGCCATAATGAGACAAGGTTTGATGACAGATCTGCACTGGCGGGGTCAACATTGTAGCCTTTGGGCATCTAGTCTTGCTTTCCCTTGAAAGTTAGGATTTGAATCAAATATTGTCAAGAATATCATGGGGTTTAGTTTACCAGAAATCTTTATATCTATTCCTTATTTATATGAAGATTTAGCGACATGCGTAGTTCAGCATTTACTGCTTGATCTGTGATATGATAACTAGGTGATTAGCTGCCAAGGTTATTAAATGTAAATTGTGGCAGCTAGCTCATGAGAAACAGCTCATGCATGTCAAAATGTATAAATAAGTAAATAACCATGCATGTTTACAAGTATCTATAATTTAAGGTAGCTAAGATGCTACATCTAGCATATAAGTTTTTACTTATTTTCTTTTGAATAAATATTAGAATATCAAGAATGACAAAAACACCATATTTAATGTTTTTAATTACTTTGAAATTTAATTCCCTAAAAATTATTTATTAGTTTTGCTCCAAACGTAATACATACACTGTTTTTATACCTGAATATTCCTCTATCATTAATTTTAATTCACTATTGGGTTTCATTCATTATTTCATTTTGTTATTTCTCACATTCAAACATATCTCATACATTGTGATTTGCCTCGATGGTTTTCATTTAAAACTTTTTTTTTTTTTACATTGAAGCTGGTATCAGAAATTAGCATTTTCTCATCATCCATTTGTGCGCACTTTTATATTTCAAACTGCCATAATATTATTATCCCATTAATGTACAAAAAACACTAGAATATTAAGTATCTTACATGCAGCAAGCTGACTGAGTCGTTTGATGTGATGTGGATATTGATGGTAACGTGCTGATGAAATAAGTAATTGTTTCGATGTTTTATAATAACTGCTTCATAATTACAGCAGCACGATGGATCACATGGTCTACAGCTGGTGGGCAGGTACTAAGTTTTTGATGGCCAGTTACTGATGTTTTGAGTGGGCAGTTACAAACATTTTTAGTGGGCAGTTATTAATGTTTTGGTGGGCATTACTAATATTCAAGGGAGAAGTTGCTACTGTTTTTGGTAGTCAGTTAATAATGTTTTTAGTGGTCAGTTACTTACGTTTTCAGTGGGCAGTTACTAATGTATTTGGTGGTTAGTTACTTATGTTTAAGGAAAAAGTTACTAACATTTTTTGTGGGCAGTTACAAATGTTTTTAGTGCGCATTTACAAACATTTTAGTGGGCAGTTATTAATGATTTTTGGTGGGCAGTTACTAATATTCAAGGGAGAAGTTGCTACTGTTTTTGGTGGTCAGTTACTAATGCTTTTGGTGGGCAGTTACTAATGTTTTGGGTGGGCAGTTACTAATGTTTTTTGAGGTCAGTTACTCATGTTTAAGGAAGTAACAATCAGTTTTAGTTACTAATATTCAAGGGAGAAGTTGCTACTATTTTTGTTGGGAAGTAACTAATGTTTTTGATGAGCAGTTACTAATGTTTTTGATGGGTAGTTGATAATGTTTTTGATGGGCAGTTACTAATGTTTTTGATGGGCAGTAACTAATGTTTACTTGGGAAATTACTTGTTACAACTAATATGTTTAATGAGAGAAGGTTTACTACTTGCTGGTAATAAATTTAGTGAAATTACAGGCAATTTGTGTTATGTTTACTTATAAATGCAGGTGATTGTTTTTAGTGGAAGTTAGTTATTGTTTAATTATTTCTTGTACAAATGTTTACACGACTTTTCAAGGTTCTTTTTATAGATAAATTGCATGTACAGTCATAGTTTTTAGAAGTTGTTAACCAATAATTGGAGGAATCTATTGTTTATTTAATGTTAAAGTTATCTTACGCAGTAATGTAGAATTCTGACTCTCATTTCGATTAAATTATTGCATACATAACTAAATTGTAGAAAATATGAAATACATGTCATTAACCTGCTCAAATGTGTGAGATTAGCGAAAACTGAGTTCATATAATATTTACATGTATATGGTCTACTTTAAATATTGGCATAACTAATTACATGTCAGTAGACAGATGGATACCTGTATCACACATCAGTAGACAGATAGATACCTGTATCATGCATCAGTAGACAGATAGATACCTGTATCATGCATCAGTATACAGATAAATACCTGTATCACACATCAGTAGACAGATATATACCTGTTTCACACATCTGTAGACAGATAGATACCTGTATCATGCATCAGTAGACAGATAGATACATGTATCATGCATTAGTAGACAGATAGATACCTGTATCACACATTAGAAGACAGATAGATACCTGTATCACACATCAGTGGACAGATTAACACCTGTATCACACATCAGTAGACAGATAGATACCTGTATCACACATCAGAAGACAGATAAATACCTGTATCACACATAAGTAGACAAATAGATACATGTTTCACACATCAGTAGACAGATAGATACCTGTATCACACATCAGTAGACAGATAGATACCTGTATCACACATCAGTAGACAGATAGATACCTGTATCACACATCTGTAGACAGATAGATACCTGTATCATGCATCAGTAGACAGATAGATACATGTATCACACATCAGTAGACAGATAGATACCTGTATCACACATTAGGAGACAGATAGATACCTGTATCACACATCAGTAGAAAGATAAACACCTGTTACAGATAGATACCTGTATACACATCAGTTGACAGATAGATACCTGTATCACACATCAGTAGACAGATAGATACCTGTATCACACATCAGTAGACAGATAGGTACCTGTATCACACATCGGTAGACAGATAGGTACCTGTATCACACATCACTTGACAGATAGATACTTGTACAGGTAGATACCGGTCGCTGTTATGTAAAACTATAGGTAAAAGAAAAAAGTTCATCTCAACATTTTGTTATGTAAAGCTGTGCAATTGTTAGTTGATATTAATTTATGTTATTTTATACAAAGATTATATTCGCTTTATGTTAGACTTCAGCAATATTTCCTGGCTGAATGTTTTTTGAATCATCGGGTCCAGCTCAGGCGTCAATCCCGCCATATCTAGCGTGACGTGCCAGCACTCTATCCATTGCACCGTAAAAATCACTTATCTCTCATCCTTTAAGGAAGCAAGACTTATTAAATAGAAACCTTTTGACACATAAACTTTTCTATATGTTCCTTTAAAACATGTGCTGTATTTTTAATTTTCAAATTAAGTTTTATATTTTGTGCTAAAGAATATTCAAACTGTATAATTTATTCTATATATAGTTTTTTTCTGCACATGTTTGTTTTTTTGATATTTTTATGATAAATATACTCTGTACCTTGTTTATACCTAGTGATGCTTTCTTATAATATATATTATTTATGAAATCCATATATTTGACAGCTTTATAACGTACTCTTTGTTTTTCCATGTTTAATGGGATTTTTGACGTTTCATCTCCTTGTTCTTATGCTTGCCTTTAATGTCTGGTGTTGTCGCATGTACCGATATTTCACACCCAACATTTACTCAGCAGCTTTCATTTTGTTTTATTTTATATTTGATTAGTGTCTTACATCAATGTTCATACATTGCATAAAGGAAGGGAACTCCGTGGCCGTGTGGTCTAAGGCACCGTCTTAAAATCATTCACCTCCCACCACTAAGGTGATAGCTTTAACTCCTGATCACTCTAAAAACTTTATGTGAGAGAGTTCACCAGTTACTTGCGGAGAGATGGTGGTTCCATTCAGACTCATTCTGAGGTCTTTCTCCACCAATAAAACAGGACATGCCATATATAACCTGAAATGTGTTGAAACCACATTTAAAAAAATTGCATAGAGAGAGACTCGGAGGTATGATACATATTATCCCATTGTCGGATACCCATGTGTAACCCAGTCTGATACGCTGCAAGGATATAACACTAACTTTGCTTCATTTCTACCAAGCCACAATGCACCATATGTTTGGTTGCTTCACAATTTTATGAAGGGAATGTTATCCAATCACATCGCTAGTTTCATGCAAACACCATTTTGATAAGATGTTGTTAAAGTTAGCTGTATTTTGTTCTTTTCTGTTCAAATAAAACAACACAGAGCTAGCATAATTTCCCAATAGTGTTGTATGGAGAGTATTAGAATTGACACCTGCGGGTATCGTGACTCTGAGTATATCCATCGTCGTGCAGGTAACTAGCCAAAGTTCTCACATAACCACCGCAGCAAGAGTTTTTTTGAGAAAGGATCATATCTCCATTTTGGCCACGGAGGACTGTTTTTGATTTATTTATACACACTCAGACAGATGTCTTGCTATATCATTTCAAGTGTAAGCATGTGACAAACCTGCTCAAAAATATTTTTTAGAAAATGGAATGTACTGATAAACCTGTCGAATAATAAGGCTGTTTTTTAAAAAAACATTTGTTTGTAATGCTCATACACACACTCTCAAATTGCAGCTACTCATTCTTTTTACTGAGTTTCAAAATGTTGAATTTTTTAAATGTACCGGTAACCATTTATGTTCAAAATAACACTTAAAAAAAACAAAATGGCCAAAAAAATAGTGACCTAGTAATAGCAAGTGTTTAAGGAAAGCCTTATAGTAAATCTTTTTATATTGTGTACCATAGTTGAAAACTTTAAGTGTATTTTCATCCATTATTTTTGTCAAAATAATGCATAAATAGTCTCAATAGCTGGGCCCAATTTAAGCTCTTTTGGTTACGCATCTGACTATCAGTCCAGGGGTCATGAGTTCAAGTCCCCGCCCAATCTGCGATGATTGATATATGACATTGTGTCTCATAATCATTCATCTCTCACCACTGATTCAAGTGGGAAAGATATCAGTTATTTGCAGAGATGGGGTGTGCTTGAGTACTGGTTAACCTTTCAGGATCCCAAGAGGCAGTGGTTAGGTTAAGATCATCTGTTAGTCCTCAATGGCATAAAAACGAGGCTAAATATTCAATCAATAAATCAAAAGTCTTCACACCCTGTCTTATATTGCTGTAAATAAAGATGTCGAGCGATTTCAACCAATGTAATGTTCAAAATGCATTTTAGTCAGAAATATGTATTTTTTATATATACAAATTAATGCCATTATGCTCTATAATCAAGAAATGCATGTTTTTATTATGTATAGTAATACAGCTAATCAGTTAAGTCAAATGACTACATAATTATATCCTAGTTGAACTCGTGATACACTGTATGTCATGATAAATAACCTTTATAATTGGAGAAGCATGTTTTGTCATGTGTGTTTAACTGCTGAACATAAGTCATAAGTCACATAACCACCTACTTAAGGGCCATAAATGTATTACATTTTATTGATATATAACCACTGATTTAAAAGATTTCCATTCTTGTTAGCTGTTAAATTCATGAACATAATGATAATGGCCGGGCCCAATTAGCTCAGTCGGTAACACGTCTGACAATCAATCAAGGGCTCGTGAGTACAAATCCCAGAATAGCAACAGTCTCTGTGATGACTGATATAAGACATTTTGTCTCAATGTCTCATGGCTGATTCAAGTGGGAAAGTTATCTGTTACTTGCGGAGATGGTGTGTGCTCGAGTACTGGTTAAACTTTCAGGACCCAGGAAACAGTGGTTAGGTTAACTGACCATCTTTTAGCCCTTGATGATATAATAACGATGCTAAATAATCAATCAATCATTAACATAATAAGGAAAATATGCTGACTTTCAGATATGGGATTTAATCTCCAAGGACGGAGTGTAGTCCGGGTACCAAAACAGTAGGGGTGCATAATATATTTATTTATTATCTCGTCAACTTCCCTTTGTTTGCCATATTTAAAAATCAGTATTGATTAACTTTTATATCATGCACATAAACTGGTATTGTGGAAAACAAACATAATTTTAGAAAATAACTTGTACATGTACATCTAGCATATGCTATCATTAGTACGAATACATGTATGCATGTGTAATTCTCCAACTTAAATACTCAATCTTTCTGTTATGTGCAGATACAAATATAAGAATAAATACAAAATAAAGTAATTGATTTATCAAATAACAGAGTATATAATTATTCAATATAACAATGGACTGAATCTCTGAGTGAGGGGTTGGGTGGACAAAGCACTCTCACCCACTAAAATCGTAACAACCGCACCCTTTTTAACCCTTTGCTCTTTAAGCATTTTCTTGGACTCTTCCAAATTGAAAGCATTAATACACCATTTATCAGCAATGGGTGAATTATATTTATATTTACTGACAGAGCGGAAAACAGTGCAGGAAGTGTGAACAAATCAATACGTACTATTCTGTTATGATTACTGCCAATTACCTGATTTTTTACTGTTCTTATATTATAAAGTTAAATATTGTAATTGTTTTTTTGTTATGTCAATTTTTTAAAGAAAATTTAGCAGAGTGGTAGTGTAGTGGATAGAGAATTGGCCATTCAGATCAGAGGTCGCGGATTCAATCCCCAGCTCGACCTGATGCCTCTCAAAAAACAACACTCAGTAATGGTTCTACGCAGGAATCGGACACAAGAGTGGTTCAAAGCTATTAGCTTTTCTTCAGAATCAAGATAAAATAGATTAGTTTAAACTTAGAAAAATCTCACAGCCAAACATGCAAATCTAAGCAGTCACTTAAGGGAATGCAAATATTGGCCTACATATGTATAAGCAAATACAGGTAGCTAAAGATATTTATAAAAGTTACACTAGTTACATCTGCTGTTACCAAGGAGCTTGTTAAGACAGATTCTTGGCTGTTTGATTATGGTGGTCACTAAACACAGGTTTGATTGGAGGTTATAGTAATTCTTCCCTGATAGGATGCTGAGAAAACTGCCAATAGTAAGAATATTAATTTTACTTGTAGCTTGAATTGAGGCTTTTCATAAATGATACTATTTGCAAACATGATACTATTTGCAAACATAAAACTATTTGCAAACATTTGCATCAAATACAGACATATCAGCCTGCATGTGTCCAGCAGTCGGTTGATCTCATTTTGTACTTTTTTGTGACCTCTAAATTGACAAATGATTATGTTGTCATCTGAACAAATAAAAAATATGGAAAAGTTTTTAAAGATGTCAAGCAAGTGATATATTATTTTAAGTAACAGAATCGAGAATCCTGAACAATTATAATACTAATATTTGAATAACATAATACAATATTTTTTGCATGATTGATAAGACTATATGATAAATTGCAGCTGTTATACTAAAATACGAATTAAAAGTGTTTATTTTATTTTTTAAGAATGTCTTGTGTTATATCTGACAATTGACCTGACGCAAGAGCAAATGATACTCTGCCCATTTGCCTTGTGACATCCCAGTTTGTCCAAGTAAATACAATGTAGTGTTTACTTAAGGTACTGTTTGGTTGTCCAAGGAAAATGGTGGAATTTGAAACAATATCGATCACTAATTGGATTATCAATTTGTTTGATTGACAGCCCACGTCAGGTCAATTTAATTTTTGTTGTTGTTATATAAGTAGCATTTAATTATCTTAGTAAATAATGGCTATTGGTCATAATAACTGCTCTTTTGTTTATTATATTTATAGTTTTTTACTTTATAGTTATATTTTGTTATTGCTAATAGCTTTAAAATATTTCCTATTTATTTATGAGTTAATTTATTATTTATCACAATGCTTGGGTTCATTGATTTTGTTTAAATGAATGTTATGCAACTGTATAAATGTATAAATGTATAATTGTTTATCCTAATAAAATGTCAAAACCATTAAGAGTTCTGTATAAAGTCAGTATGAAAACATCCGTCAAATATAAGTCTCTCAATATAGTGTAATAAATGGATTTTTTGTTTGGAGTTACCATATGGCATCCCATTTATTTTATTTTCACATAAACAAGTTACATTATACATAGTAATATCAATTAAAATCAGGAATGATATATTCAGTGTAGTGAAAATGATAAAGAGAGAGAGAGAGAGAGAGAGAGAGAGAGAGAGAGAGAGATCTGATTAATTATGTACACTATTAGACCAATACATATTGATGTTGATTATCTAAGGTTGGTATTTCTGATAGTTCAAAATTTATTGAACACCATTTCCTATTATGTGTTTCTAGTTCCATTCTCACTTAGGCTAAGATTTGTTCGTAATATATCGATTTTAGCTCTTCTTGCCAGAGGCCAGAAAGACCAGTTGGATTGCACAATGTTGTCTGAACATCAGCCATCTGTCGTCGTCTGTTAGCAGCTGCACTTTATTTGGAAAGCAATAGGCCAGTTGATATACAGCTATTTCTCACGTGATGTGAGACTAGGTGGAGTTGTTGTTTTTAACCAAAATTTCAAGATGGCCACCTTTTCTAAAAATCTTTTTTTTTTTTAAATTAACTTCTCAAGAACCACTCAGCAGATGTTAAAAGGTTTTGATTAGAAATGAGCTTTAACTATAGTTCTTTCAGACTTTAACTGGAACTGGTTTTGTATAATGTTACTGCATGGAGACTCAAATTTGTTAAAATGATTGGATTCCATTGCTTGACTGGACCAGGAGTGGTCCTAAAGTTGTTAAAATTATGAAAATTCGAAATTCTCAAGACTTGATCAGTCAAGTCAAATTTGGAAATATTTTTTATATATTAACTGTTGTTTATAAACTTCTTGTAAATTAGGCTTAGATGACATATAAAAATTATTTAAGTTATACAAAGAATTAATATTGGAAAATGAAAAATTATAATTTTCTCATCCATGTGTGAACTTATTTGATTTCAGTTCTGAAGCATTATTTAATCAAAGTAAAATATCTGTTATCAGATAAGGAAGATTGAATTTCCATAAGGTTCCAGTAAGAGCCTAAAAAGGTGTAAGTTTTGAATTTTCATAATCTCAATTCAGAACCAATCAGTCAAATTCATTCATATTTGGCTGTAATTATCCTCATGTGAAAGAAATTAAAATTGATAAAAAATAAGTGACTTAATGATTAAAAGACTCACACCACTATTATCTCCCTTGAGTAATCCGGACCTACAGATGAAGGCGGTAGAAAGAAAACTTTAGTTCTCTTTTTCTTCTTTTTTTAGGGCTTTGTACTTCAGTGATTTTTTTTCCTTGCATGAGCTAAATGGTCAGTATTTAAGAAATCATCACTGAAAATTTGATGCTGATACCAGCTTTCTGGACAATTCTGTGTCATTTCAGAATTGTTGGTTCGAACTGCATCCTGGATGAATAGTTGACATTTTATTACTCTGGAAATTGAAAGGTCTCACAAAAGCATTGAAATTTAAAAAAAACAAACCTGGTCAAGGTATGCTTTTTTCCTTTATATTTGCTTATCTTGAACCAGTGAAGAATTTGAGCCCAGACACATGCTGCAGATGTTGATTTTTCACTGTTTTTGACATAAATGTTACAATGGAGCTCTATGGAAAATGTAATAGTGGTTAATGAGACGTGTAAGAGGAATTTTGAGTTATACATAGGAATATTGTGAGAAAAAAAAGAAATTCTCATGTTCTCATCCATTTGTTCAAAAATATTATTCAATTTGAGAACTGAAACACTGCCTTGTCATAGAAATGTAGATAGGCTTTTTAAGTTATGTGCACTCTAGCACCTGCATTTTTCATAGGATATTCACCAAATATCCACAGAAGTTATATAACCATAATATCTCGTATAAGTTCTTGAACTGTCTAAATCGGAGAATTCTCAGAGTTATGTCATTAGGGCCACTGAATCTAATTTATTAGAAATAATTGTCGGAACACCTTTATTCAACATTACGATTTCCTTTTATAACCTCATCTCTTTATTTTGAAATCATACTAACTGCATAAAACACCATCGTGTCACAAATGCCCCATCGTGTCACACAGATGCGATTCGACCCTATATCCAAGATTACCTTTATATATTTCTCTGTAAAAAAGCATTACTAAGATGTTCATAGCGACTAACTTAAAGCCTCATTAAACTTCCGAAACGACACTTTTTGATAATAACAAAAATGATTTTAATTAAATGTGTTTATAGTATTGCTGATACCATTCCTGTAGACACCTTAGTGACTGTTTTTAAAAAAGGCATGAAAAAACATTTTATAAATCTTTTCAAAGATATACCTGTTACTATTTCTGATGATGCCGAAACTTTTAACCAAACGCATGATTTCAATCGGGACGACATAGTTTTCGAAGAACTGGATATACGTATAAGTGTTCGAGAAGCTGAGCTTGCGATCCGAGCGTTAAAGGAAAAGAAGATCGCTGGAGATAATATGCCTAATGAATATTTTATATCAACTTGCGATAGATTATCATCTCATCTTACAGATATATTTAATATCATTTTTGAAACTGGGTGTTTCCAGATGAATGGACTAAGGGTTGAATTATTCCACTACACAAAAAGGGTGACATAGACGAAGTTAATAATTACCGGGGAATAACTCTAGTTAGTTGTATGGGCAAACTTTTCACTAGTGTTTTAAATGAGCGAGTAAATAAATGGTGTGATGAAAATAATATTTGATATTTGATTCAATTTAATGTCATGTTATGTTCATGGAAGACATTGAGCTCTTTTTACAAAATATAGTAAACTGTGGAATGTCTTTGGACGATATTACTTTAATATTATTGCTTTTTGCTGACGACATGATTCTGATAGGTTCATGCCCGGAGGATCTGCAAAGAAGTATTGATAGATTACATGATTATTGCGATATTTGGGGTCTCCAAGTAAATATCAAAAAGACAAAAGTCGTGGTTTTTTGCAGAATAGGTAGAATAAAAGAATCTGAACATTTCCACTATAATGGAACGTTATTTGATATTGTAGATGATTTTAATTATCTAGGTGTTGTTTTTAATTATACGGGTACATTTACATTGAATCAACAATATATTTGTGGTAAAGCGTTAAAAGCTCTGAATCTTTTAACTTCAAATATAGGAAAAGTTGAAATTCGTCCAAAAACATCTTCACAATTATTTGATGCTTTTGTTACATCTATTCTTAGTTATGGGAGTGAGGAATGGGGATTCACCAAGTCCAAGGATATCGAGAGAATACATTTAAAGTTATGTAAGAATATTTTAGGGGTTAAGTTAACAACGAGCAATAAATAACAATAGATATTTCAAATAACATACTAGTACATGCTGTATATACCGCCACTTGTAAATTCACCTGTATATCACCAGTAATTTCTGGGAGCTAGATTCATACAAGCTAATTAGCTTTTTTCTAAATCCCAATTCTTAGAATTGTTTGTCATTTATGAATTGCAAATGTTATGTAATATACTATGTACAGTTCTTGAATAAAATATTGTTTAAACCAACGAGCAATGCAGGTGTCTATGGAGAACTTGGCCGCTTTCCGCTTTTTATATCAAGATTTATAAGATTTATAAGGATAATCAAATACCGGATAAGGTTATTTAAAGGGGAACGCAACCCTGTGTATAAAACAGGATAATATGAATAGCTATGAGTTCAGCTTTCTATTAATAGTATTATTATGCATAAATTCGAATCCATAAAGATATATCAGCTCGTTTTGTAACGGTCATTTTCGCACATCGACTTTGTGGTGGAAGTCGCCATATTGGATACTGCGTGACGTCATAACCGCACTTCCGGTTTAAAACATAATTGATTTATACGCTACAGCAGATATAGAAACGTGCAATTATAGTCACCGGTAAAAGTACTCGCAAGAATAATAAAATGGATTTTAGTAACGGAGAAGGACTTGTGGCCTACAACTTTGAACCAGAATTTTCAGAAGCTTAGTTAAATTAATTAGAAGACGAGAGAAATAGTGAGACGGCACAGTTGTTCACACATGTGAAAGTTTTTTGCAGCTGCGGAAACTGTGTAATGATGATTTCGTCTGACGAAAATACGAAAATATAGAAGATTTAGAATGAATCACAGAAATAATACAGAGATGTCACAGCAATGTCTTATGAAGTTTTCACCCAAAAAGATGATAACTGTTAAACAGTCACACCGATCATTAACCAGAGATCAAATCCGAAACCCATCAATCACGACTCTGACATCTTATCATGTAGCCTGACATTGATGATTGAATTTTGGCTTGATAAAAAAAGTAATTATTGCCGTCAGTGTTGATGTAGACCCAGGCGAGCCTGCACATTCATGCTGTACTATCAGGGTATATACTGTTTGCTACTCAGTCAATACATTATCAAAAAAAACAAACACTAATTAGACCAGGAATGGAATTTAAGGGGAAATGTTTTGTTACATATATTTACCTGTCTAAGAGAGAATAAGAAATAATATTATATCTCTTTTCTTATCGTGTTTAGCTGGTGCGGCCATTGTTGCGTACTGAGAAATGGCTGATAAAATTTTGATTTCATACCCTTTTTAGTAAATTTAGATGAAGCATGAATGAGTTGGGTTTTTTTGTGTTGTTTTACATAACTGGCACTGTCTTTTGGATTTTCAAATGGTGTTACTACCCAATTTGATATATGATGATTATCTATTCTACCAGTTCTCTGAACATATATGAATGTGTCTCCTTATAGGGAGTGTCATATGGAATATAATGTCTACAGGCATATTGCACAAAGTGTATGTTACTGTCCAGCTACTGGCACCCTGCTGAGCTTTCATAATTCACCCACACCACATTCACACCATGTGGTAATGAGAAATACCCTGCCACAGTGTGCATATTGTACCCTAATAAGCGTAATCACCCAAGGTTTAATGACCCCATGGTTTATGACAGGATGTTATATCACAAAGTATTATGCCTTATTACTTATTTAAACATTTTCAGTTAATTAGGGTTTCAATATCAATGCAAAGTTACACGTAAAAAAAATATGTTATATGATTTTATGAATATTTTTCATAAATTGTATACCAGAACACTATTTTAACAGTAAAAAAAACTTTTCATGTATTAATGAATAAATAAAGGAACAAAGGTTTTACTCTATCTTTTTTCATTACGAAGTAGAGGTTGTTTAAATGTCTATTCAAGAATAATGACCTAGTTGACTGTGAAAAACCCATATATCAATAAACTAAATTGCCTATTAATTATAAAATTAATAAAATGAGTTTATGAACAATTAATGGTTGACTGAATATTTAGCATCATTTTTTGCCATCGAGGGTTTATTGTAAAGATGTTCAGTTAACCTAACCACTGTTTCCTGCAAAAGTTAACCAGTACTCGAGCACACCCAACAACCGCAAGTAACTGATAATTTTTCCACTCGAATCAGCAGTGAGAGACAAATAATATTGAGACACAATGTTGTATGTCAGTCATCACAGAGAATGTCGCGGGGTGGGGATTCAAACTCGAGACACCTGAATTGATAGTTAGACACGTAACTGACTGAGCTAATCGGGCCTTTCACAATTAATTGGCCTTAATTTGTATTTAAATAATAATTTTTAGAAACCATGTCGTTTTCACACCTTATGTTTTGGCATTAACCTCTTGTTTTTATTGTTAATTGGATTATCACACCTGTTTAAACAGCCTGCAATTATAAGATTGTGAAAGTTTGATATATCAATTTCGCAATATTTTGGAAGAGTATATAAAATTACAAATTAAATTTCAGAAATCACCTGAGCTATATGTTATTAGCACATTTTTAAGAGCTTCCCACTGGATAATATACACTAAGTCTATATGTATGTCGCATATGGTCATCTTCGTACTGAAATCATCAGAAATTGTATGCTTGGGTAGTAGTACGCCAAGGCATTGGTACGCTTCATTCTGCAATCTTAAGTCCTACCCCAAAGTATAAAGGCGTTTTGCGCGTGATGTCACCAGAAGCTTGACACTGAGGCAATGAGAAATCACATATTAGGAAAACTAAACACAACGCTGTCCACAAAACATATCGCATTACTCCACCCACTTATTCCGCTGGAGAAAACAATGTTTAATGGGTTAAGTCCTTTAATTCAGAATCGTTTTCGCGTTTAATTGTCTACCTTCGATGTTCACTAATGCACTGTATATCTGTATACAAACTGATTACGTATATTAGTGTATATACATAAGAGTTTCAGTAGAGAGCAGTCACTAACGACACAATACAATTTGCACGATAACTAGAACGGAAGTGCAGTTATGACGTCACCGAATACCTCCATCACAAAAGAGCTACAAAATGGCGGCGCCCATAGCATTTAGGAAACGCTTGAAATCATGATATTTAATGTCATTTTTCTCATTTGATAAATTTCGTACAATTAAAATTTGTTGATTTTTGTGTTATTTACATGTCTATTTAACGATAAATAGCCATTTATATTCTGACGTGCGGTACCCTTTAAGTCGGATAATGTGATTTTAAATTGTGTATATAAGTGTACATATGAAGACTGTGAAAATAGGAAATTAAATTGGTTGTCATGTGTAATAAATATGTTACATAACTATGGGTTTATATGGAATGCAGATCTCATTTCAAATATAGTTCTCAACGTTTTATATAAAAATGTAAAATTGATTTATGGTTATGAAAATTATATTGATTTATTGTGTACCAAAACCGTACGCAGCATGATAACTAAATTACGACTGTCTTTTCATTCACTTAGAATCAAAACTGGTAGATATTCCAGGGATAGGTTAGATAGAAACGAGAGTAAATGCCAAATTTGTAAAAGTAACGATATCGAAGTTGAGTTTCTTTTTGTTTTATTGTGTTCTAGGTATAATAATAATATTAGAAATAAGTTTATAAAAAAATTATATACAGAGACCAAGTATGATAAAATTTGTAACATTGCTACAATCTTCAAATAAAATTAAACTTGCCAAACTTAGCAAATACATATAGGACGCTTTAAAAAATAAGACACTCTATTCCGAACTTTATTTTAAATTAATGAATTAATAGTACATTCTCATGAAAGCTATGTCAACTGTTATGTATGTGTTTTTAATAAATAAGCTGAATTGATTTATTATATTTGGTTTGGTAAAATACTAAGGTTATATGGGTAAATAATGTCTTTGTTACTTGATATATTTTGTTTAACAGACACGTCTATATATTAAACATTTTATACTTTTTCAAAATGTAATGTTTATAATGCTTATATCTGTCATGTGCTGACCGCGGCGTGGTCTAGTGGTAGAGCGTCCGCCTAGCATGCGGAAGGTCGTGGGTTTAATCCCCGGTCGGGTCATACCAAAGACTATGGTACTAGAAGCTTCCTCGCTTGACGCTCAGCATTAAGAGGAGAGTTCTAGGTCTGGTAGACCCGGTGTCAGTATAATGTGACTCGGTGGGGTATCATACCATGTGTCTGCGGCATGATACTCCAGTGTGACAGCGCTTAGAATACTGTGTCAAGTAGACACCGTCGCGATATGTCTGAAAACTTGTTGAAAGCGACGCTAAACACCATTCAACAACAACAACAACAACAACAACTGTCATGTGCAAAAATATTGTCAATTGTGTGTATAATGATGAGATATTGTAAAGTTTAAATCAATAAAATATATCTCTGTCTATAATAAGAAATAAAACATGTATACGCGTGATCATATCGCACGCGCTGTTACGTTGCAGATCACTTAAATATCGCAGTCAATATTGACAGGCTACCAAGGTTTGTTTGTTTAGTACAGTTGTTAAAAAAGAAATTTTATTTTTAATTTTATATGAACGATTCGTCGCTTACGTGCAATAAATTAGATCGTGGTATCCAGTTCCAGGTTTTAAACTTCATTTTTATTGGCATTTTTTTATAATAAAACTAGAGAAGTCACACTGGTTAGGGAAAAACATTGTTTATATGAATAAATAATGTTTACAAATACAATATTATTAGCATTTTTATCATAAATGACCGCAAAAATGAAAAAAGAGGAATGCTTTTCAAGCATAAACCAGAGTTATGCCCCTTTGCGATATAGATAATAAATTTAAGGTCTCAATATGCACGTGGTTATTTATAATTTTATATTTGCATCATGCAGTTTAGAGATAGAGTGGAGTGACACTTAGTCTGTAGTACGGACGCAATTCTCACGATTGGGTCCGTTTAATAGAAATATTAGGAAAACCACATTGGAACACGTTGATTGGTCAGTTGCTTCAACTGAAAAATTTAATGACGTCATAGTTTAAGTAAGCATTCAATTGCTTTTTCAATGGTAGTTAATAGGCTCCAGGAGTGCGTTTCACAAAAAATCTTACGAACAAAATTGTTAATAATATTTTTATTATTCATCCAAATTAATCCAAATTTTACGCAAATAATGAAAAAAAATGGTATATTTTCTGGAAGTGAAACCATTAAAACACCGATCAAAATTTGAACAAACAATGAAGAAATTGTCAAATTGACTTACGGCGATTTTTATCGCAAGATAATTTTTTAAATGCAGTCCAGATTCGGGAGAGATAGACTAAGTAAAACTAGATATCAAAATTGTCAGGTCTCCCCTAAATGAATACAAATCATGCTGAAATACATTCTGGATATTAAGATCTCACTACTCGGTTGCGCCTCCTTTTTCCGACGGTAACAAGATTCTTGTACTTAAAAAGTACTATGTAATTTGGTTTGAAATATTTTCAAAATGGTTCATAAGGGCTGTGACTTCTTGCTGCAGATGAATATAGCAATTTGGCATAGCATATACTGCAATAAGACATCACTGGTGTTAAAACTGGACTTGTGTAGGATTTTAACAGATGCATGTATTTATGAACATATGAAAACTTCTTTTTTATAAAACATGAAAAGAATGCCACTGCACTGTATTTTAATCCTAGACCTTATTTTGTATAGAACAAATTATAAAAAACAACTGTGTGGTAAGACCTAATCGCCATACATACATTGATTCCTTGTTCATACTGGCTTATTTATATGGAAGGTTCAAGCTTTTTACTTCAAGCAATGGCTTCATTCAAAGAACTGAAGAAATGTCAAGCGGTTGAATATAAAAGAAAAATCACAATATCGGTCCATTTGAAATCAAGAACATCGCCATGAATAATGAATGGGTATGTGCGCCATTAAGACGAAAATCTCATTTCCAACTCTATGGATACACGCTACATGGACAGGTACTTAGTAAGTTAGAGACAACAATAAGTGCTTGATATCTTGGAGTGGATCTGCCAGACATTTTAATGCGGAATAGTAGCCACAAATGCAGGTCGTATCTTTAGCATCATGAACACTAGGACCGACACTCCCAAGGTAACAAAACACCTTTCCGCTGTTATACTAGGCTAACTCTACATGGGACCCGGATACCGAGAATAACATTGACAAACTTAAATGATCCAGAGTCGAGCGTCCTGGTGGACTATGATTACTAATGGTTACTCAGTCTACTCCAGTGTCACCGAAATGCTTAATAAGTTAGATTGGAAGTTCCCTAAACAACGTCGTTCCGATGCACGCTTATGTCTGTTTCATGTTAGTTGAAAGCCCAGTAGTCGTTATGTCAAAGCATATCCAAAGAAATAATAGAATCTGAAGACAATATTAAATGGAAAGAAAACAAAAATAAAATTATTTCCAAAAGTATACCAGTATCAAAATTAGTTTAACTTGTAAGGAACATAAATAGATGTTGAAATCGATTCGTATCACATGCATGTGTGCACATGCGTCAAGTTAGTATCCATGGCTACGTTGTTAATTTATGAAAGGTAAGAATTCCTTATAATGTATAAAATTCTTAAATTGTTTAAATATATTAAGATGGAGTTGAAAGTAAAGTTAAGAAATTGATTGCATACATCAACGGTCAACCATGTCACTTAATGAGGTGATATACGACAGGCTAATGGAGATAAGATATCAGGCAGATGGATATGTTATTATAAGTTATAACATTAGGTTTATCATGATGTAGAGATGACATGCCGGTTTTGTGATAAGATATGGGCGTGTTTAATGGACTTAGTAATTAAGAAACTGACCATTAGCCAGACAGTAATGAGTTGACCAACCAGGCAAAAGGGCTCGAGGTCGCTTTGGGAGGATGGAAATGAAATATCTTTAGTTAGTTAGAGACAGACCTTGGTTAGAGTAACATGTAAGTTGGAAAATATACCTTGCTTAGAGAAGGTTAGTTTTAGACTTACCTTAGTGAGTTAAAAATGTTAGCTTGCGACCTTGAACATATATGAGAAATATCTTTAGATAAAATCACCCTGTATGAATGTCTGTTATGCCATAGCGTTTATCACACCAAACACGTTTAATGCTTTGTTCCCTAAAATTTTCGCGTAGGCTACTGTTTGCCAATATGAGGTTGAGCCAGTGTCCAGGAAGATATGTTAGCTAGCGTTATCAAACGTTTTACCAAGTTAAACGCATTTCAAACACATTTCAGATTATATATGACAGATTTATTGGCGGAGGAAGACCTCAGAATGAATCTGAGTAGAATGAATCTGATTAGAACCACCGTCCTTTCCCAAGTAAATGGCAAACTTTCTCACGTAAAATTTTGGAGCGAGCGGGGCTCGAACCTACGACATTAGCGGTAAGTGATCTTGAGACAGCGCCTTAGACCACTCGGAAACGGAGGACCATTGGTTCTTAAAATTGGGCTACTTCAGGGAAAAATGTACTGTAATGTATTACTGCTAGGAAACACCAAATTAAATTATACATCACTCAAAAAGAAATGACGGAGAAGAGAATGCTTGGAACTATATAACAGGTGACTATGTTCGAACACACCAGTTAGTTTATTGTAATTAGACCCACGACTTATATATATTAATATTTATAGACAGCACAACAACATTGAATACAGTGAGGCTGAATTCTACACCTTATTATACAAACATGAAGTCTCCGCTTTAACTATACGTGAGATTACCTTGCTATAATCTGTTCAGTCTAGCCTTATACAGAGAAATGTTCACCTGAGCGAATCATCTCGAGGTACAAGTATTAATTTTAAATACGCTGTATTGATTTTACGTTTGTGATCAATACAAGCAACCAGGCAGATGTTTCTGTTCGTATACAGACCGGTTAATTGGAAAAATATACGTACAAGTCTTCTGTTCTAGTATACATACATTTATCAACGGAAGATTCAAGGAAATCAAATAACAGTATACATTATTTTCAGCTATTTGTTATTGTTATCGGTGTTATAATATATATATATATATATATATATATATATATATTATTTTTTTGTCTCCATCTGCCAAGTGTCCTCCGTAACCGAATGGTCTAAGTCGCCGCCTCAATATAACTTACCTCTCACCGCTACAGGTAAAGTTCGAGTCCCACTCGCTCAAAAAACGTTATGTGAGAAAGTTTGTCAGTTTCTTGCGGAAGGACGGTGGTACTATTCAGATTTATTCTGATAAAAAAAACAACAACAACTGGATAAACCATAACCTAAATAGTGTTCAAAATGACGTTAACCCCCATTTATTTTTTATCTGCCAATCTTTCTGAAATGAGAGAAACGTATTTACCACTTTTCATAGACCCTGGAAAGGTAAATGTAAGAGACAAATGTGAATCGATATCGACGTTTGTGCTGCGGGAAAGGAAATTCCACTCGAGCGTTAAATATGCATGCAAAGAATAAGGCATTGTCGAGTTATTTGCTCGTATATTTATCTGGGGTTGTATGTCTATAAACATGCACGTCGGTACAGTGACCAAGACATGAGAAGACGTTTACGAAATGTTCGAATGAATTTTGATCGAGACAGTAATTTGAAATCCAATTATCTACCCTTTTACAACTGAATGAGAAAGTGTATGGCTAACATATGACTTGGATTCCGAATATATATATATATGTAACGTGGGGGAGGATCAAACCAACGACCTTCCAATCATCGAATCCATGATTGGAGGGTCGTGAGTTTGATCAGCCTCCACAGCAGTGTGTGGTGTGCCTTGGGTAAAACACTTTATCTACATGTTCTCAGTACAGGTTCTACCTAGGAAGACATCGAAAGTTATTTGTCTAAGCTGCAAGAACTTGTTTCACAATCGAGGTAAAATAAAAAAAAGTAACAGTTCGATTTTGCTTGTACATATACAAGTACACAGAAATCATCTGTATAGCATATATACATGGATTCATTATTTTACAAAACCAGCATTGAAAAGTCTTTATTTGAACTAATGCCAATCTCCCATGAGAACCTCAAGCGCACGCACGCACGCACACACACGCACTCACACACGCACGCACTCAAGCACGCACGCACGCACGCACGCACACATATATTATATTATTTACATCAATGCGTCAAATAACAAAGTCACATGAAAAACAATTGATTAATATTATAACAATAACAGTAAATAAAGTTCACAGGTGTAATCGGTTAAAGGTCCATGGACAGATATGATGAATACAAGCATGTACCAATTCATTTAAGCTCGATTACTAAGAAAGCTCAGAGCTTATATACATTACTCTCGAGTCTGTTTCCTGAATATAGTCAATACTGAGTTCTGTGTATGAAGTCCATTTGATCCAGACTAAGATCGAACCCGCAATCCCTGGCTTGATCGATTTGTGTTTACACATCAGTAAAAGACCAACATCGATTATTGTAGAAACCATTTTTATAATACTTAAATAGAAATAAAAATAATGGCTTTTAAACCGCGTTTGAGTAATCGCTGTCAGCGCCATGCTTCACTATTGAATATTCGTCTAATATATTGTACGTATCAACTCCTCCATTGCCAGTTTCACTGTAGATTCACACCCGTGACTTTTATAAGTATACTGTCAAGTATAGCTCGTGGTGATGGACTTCCTTTTGGAGCACGTGATTCAGTGGTAGAGCACCGAACCCATGATCGGAGGGCCACGACTATGTGTGGTGTCCTTGAGCAAGACACGTTTTCCGCATATGCTTATTACTGGTTCGACCGAAGAAGAAGTTGAGCGTGATTTGCCTAAGTTGAAATAACATGTTTCACAATCGAAGTAAAAAAAGAATAATGATTTGGTTTTTGTGAAAAATAGACGGAATGCGATTAACAAATACCAATAATGAACAGATGCTACCAGTAATAATATATAGTGTTGTCAAACAAAGCCGTTAATAAAATATAACATGTCAAGGATATATTTCATTTCGAATATTACCAGCCTGGGGTGAAAACATTTTTTTTTAATTTTAAAAGCAATTTAGAGAAAAAACACTATTTATATAAGTTACTTTGGACTGAAATGATTAATGTCCTTAACATTATACACGTTTTTCAAAGTATGAGCGATGATCCACTTGGAAACGTTTTATCTAACTATTTAATTATATTGTTTGTTTTGTGTCAGTATGTGCACGGCGAGCTGCACGCTGTAATCATTTTTATAAATCACATAATTGTAGTGACGGTGCTCAATCATGTCACGTGATGTGTGACATAAAACGAATGCTTAAGCTGTTTATTACATACAGAGTATCCGATATCGTCCACGTATACCCAATACGCTATTTTGAAACTACGTCATTCTATTTTTAAAATGGAACCTACCGTATTAGTGGTGATAGCACATTTATCTGTTACATAAATTATGCAATACAATAAACTCAATATCAATGTGTTATCTGTATTGGACGAGTCTGATTATAAATAGAACGACATAGTTTCACGATAGCGTTTTCGGTTTATACACATAGGCTTGTATTTAAAATAGTCTTGCTCATTTGCAACGTTTGCCTTTTAGAAAAACAAGCGTCGCAGATGATCAAGATTAGTATTTGAATATCGAAATAGTCTGTAGAACGTATAAAGCCCTCCTGACTGGGTCCGTCAAATAGCAGAACATTTGAGCACGTCCATTGGTCAGTTGCTTCAGGGGAATTTGAATGACGTCATGCACTGTAGTGCCACACATCTATCACACCATAGCCAAATATATATCTGATATTTAGGCCTGTTCCACACATCTATCACACCATAGCCATATATGTGTATGGTATTAATCCTGGCGTACACATCTATCACACCATAGCTACATATATGTCTGATATTTAGTCCTGCTCCATACATCTATCACATCATAGCAACATATGTGTTTGATATTTAGTCCTGTTCCACATATCTATCACAGCATAGTCACATATGTTTCTGATATATAGGCCTGTTCCACACATCTATCACACCATAGCCACATATGTGTCTGATATTTAGACCTGTTCCACACATCTATCACACCATAGTCACATATATGTCAGATATTAAGGTCTGCTCCACACATCTATCACAACATAGTCACATATGTGTCTGATATTTAGTGTGCTCCACAAATCTATCACATCATGGCCACATATGTGTCTGATATTTAGGCCTGTTCCAACCATTTATCACACCATAGCCACATATATGTCTGATAAAAAGTCCTGTACCACACATCTATCACACCATAGCCACATATATGTATATATTTAGTTATGCTCCACACATCTTTTACACCATAGCTACATATATGTCTGATACCTCGTCCTGCTCCACACATTTATCACACTATAGCCACATATACGTCTGATATTTAGTCCTGTTTCACACATATATCACACCATAGCCACATATATGTCTGATATTAAGTTTTCTCCACACATTTATCACATCATAGTCACATATATGTCTGATATTTAGTCCTGCTTCACACATATATCACACCATAGCCGCATATATGTCTGATATTAAGGTCTGTTCCACATATCTATCACACCAAAGCAACATATGTGTCTGATATTAAGTCCTGTTTCACTCATATATCACACCATAGCTACACATGTGTCTGATATTAAGTCCTGTTTCACACATATATCACACCATAGCCACATACATGTCTGATATTTAGTTCTGTTCCACACATCTATCACACCATAGCCACATTTATGTCTGATATTTAGTCCTGTTTCACACATCTTTTACACCATAGCCACATATGTGTCTGATATTTAGTTCTGCTCCACACATCTTTCGCACAATAGCCACATATATGTCTGATATTTAGCCCTGTTTCACACATCTATCATGCCATAGCCACATATTTGTCTGATATTTAGTTCTGTTCCACACATCCATCACACCATAGCTACATATATGTCTTATATTTAGCCTTGTTTCACACATCTGTCACACCATAGCTACATTTATGTCTGATATTTAGTCCTGTTCCACACATCTGTCACACCATAGTCACATATATGTCTGATATTTAGTCCTGTTTCACACACATATCAAACCATAGCCACATATGTCTGGTGTTTAGTCCTGTTCCACACATCTATAACACCATAGTCACATACATGTCTGATATTCAGTCCTGTTTCACACATATACCACACCATAGCCACATATATGTTTGATATTTAGTTTTGTTCCACACATTTATCACACCATAGCCACATATATGTCTGATATTTAGTCCTGTTTCACACATCTATCACACCATAGCCACATATATGTTTGTTATTAAGTTCTGTTCCACACATCTATCACACCATAGCCACATATATGTCTGATATTCAGTTCTATTCCACACATCAATCACACCATAGCCACATATATGTCTGATATTCAGTTCTGTTCCACACATCAATCACACCATAGCCACATATATGTCTGATATTTAGTTCTGTTCCACACATCTATCACACCATAACCACATATAGCCACGAACTCCACATGTCTAAATCTTGATCCGAGACCAAATCCTGGATATATAATTGTTACCCACGTTAAACCTTGTATAGTTAAACCGCTGATCTCATTGATATCTTAAATCTGTAGGTATTAAGTTGTAGAAATCCGATCGTATTAGCGGCTTCCGGGGTGATACAGGACAATCGCAGTTTGCAGATAACAGGGGCGCATTGACATCTTGAAAGGGTAAGATATATAATCTGGAACATAACTTATTAACAATGTGAAAGCGCCTGTTTGATCATGAATATTTGCTGGACTTATAAGTTGTTGTATAAGAAGGATTTTATATCTCTACTTACACGGCAGAATTTGGATTGTGAACGCGAATATTCTCCTATTTGTCTTAATATCTCTGTATCGGCATTATCATGGATTTGTTAAACAATATACAAATGGAGGGTAATTATTCAGCGACGTTTCTGCCAATTTTCTTACCCAGTGTTACTAAAGTGTTTTGGGATATATAGTAGATATTGAATACATACGGATTTAAAATTAAGGTAAAAGGTAAGAATTGTTAAATGCATTTACCTGAACTAATATTAATATATGTTAAAGAGGCCTCATATATAGATGCATATCCACGACATAGACCATTCTTAATATTGTCTCATGAATATGCATATCTACACCAGAACGAGACTAGGAGCGCGTCATATCTTACAGCAACACAAGCGTCCATAGAGATAACATGGCAATAGCTTGGATAGCAACTGAGATATAAGTCTGATCTATTAATTTCGAATTTGTTGACAGTTCAATTAATGTACAGGCCAAAAGACAATATTTAATTATTGATTTAAGTAGTTCATGATTTGAGAATCAACTTTATTATATTATTCAGAATGTGCTTTGCTATACCGGTAAAACCGTGTTTTATGATCTGATAACTGGAATATTTACAAATTCTCAGTCACTGAAGGGGTCTTACAAGCATTTGCAGGCTCTGCCAACATAGTCAACGTTACTGCCTGTAACTGGGGGCTAAGTGCAAATATAGCTTTCTTTTTTTCTATATTGCATTTTGCACTCAGGTAAGCCCTCAAAAAATTAATTTATTTAATTTATTATTATGTAATTTAATTTAGTTTAATTTAATTGAAATCTGATATTACTGTCTGAATGAAAATAACTTGAAAAAAAAAATGAAATCAAAGCACTTAAAGTACTGAAGGCGGAATTGCTGTTATAAGATGGCATGAGTTGTTTATGTATGGTGTAAAGCGTCGCCGCTTTCAACACTGTTACAATTATATCAGGGTGTCTACTTGAGACAGTTTACTAAGCGTTGCCACACTGGAGTAACATGCCACAGACACATGGTATGATACCCCACCCAACCCCATTATACTGACAATGACTTCAAATATGGAATTAATGAAGGATACCATTAAAATACCATTAAAATAGTTTGTGTTGTAGAATATTTATGCACATGGACTGATAATTGAATGATGTCTCAATTATATCCATATCTAATGTCAACATTTTGTTTCAATAACATATACATATTCATCATACTGTTTTTTCTACATCGGTAACAAAGGGAGGTTATGTCCGATGGGTTCTTTCTCTGACATTTGCATAAGCAGAGACAGTGTATTTAGAAAATATTACTGTAAAACAATTCAAATTTGAAAAAAAAAATACCCCAAATCACCTTCTCCTCTAACTGACAAAAATTGGAGAGATTAAATATCCATGAGCCCACATGACCAGTAATGTTAAAATACAGGCTTACTGTTAAGCATGCTTATATGTATACAGATGGTATACAGGGTAATTGTGGTATATTTTATTAATTTAGCAACTTTTGTTGGTTGAAATGAATGGCATTGTTGATCATCTACTATATACTGATGTGTAATCCAGCAGTAGATATAATGAAGTATCATGTTGCTATCATTTACTGCCGGTAGAAATAAATGGCTACAATACAGGTGTAAGGATAACATCTTGTTTAGGAGTATCGAGTATGATCTATAAAGTTTATTGACAAGTATTAACGCTGTGCAAATATATAACCGCACTGAAAATAATCTTTAAATCAACGTTTCATTCATCAACACTGGCCGGTGTAAAGTACCTCAGGAGGATTTTTATACCAAGTTCTAAACACAATCTAACGTAATCTATCTTATTCAAAATGTACAATCGTTTCACTTATATCTCCTCTATCTTCATATGATTTGTTTTTTTACTTCAAGTAATTTTCATTCCTTCCGGCAACCATTCTTTTAACATTGACTTAACTTTTTTTACTGTCTGCAACGCAAAACCTGTGTTTTTTTGTCGTTTTTGGACAGTATTTGTCATTTGCAGTCACTATTATTGTTGTTGTTGATGGTGATAATGATGATGATGATGATGATGATTATGATGATGATGATAATGATGATGATGATTATGATGATGATGATGGTGATGATGATGATGATTATGATGATAATGGTGATGATGATGATGATGGTGATTATGTTATGGTAGTGAGTATGATGATGACGATGATTAAGTTGATAATGTTGTTGTAGTGGTGACCTTGACCCTCTTGCACTTATTATGGAGTGAGTAAAAAGACCACAAGTTGGAGGTTGAAATTAAAAAAATATGTTGTAGTGTTGTCTCGGTGGTTGCGATGGTATCATATCATCGCTCCATTGGTGACTTAGTTTCTATTTGAGTAAAAGACGAACCATTTATCCGTCATGATATAGATAAACCAGAGTTTCTGTAGCCAGTTCGATTAGCCAAGTCGGCATCGCGTCTGACTATCAATCCAGGAGTCGATAGTCTCCATGACTGATAAACGACATTGCCACTCATTATGAATCGTCTTTCAATTCTAATTCAAGTGTGGAACTTATAAGTACACGATCTAAGGTTTCAATGGCGCAGTAGTATTTCCCAACATATATTATATTCAGCACATGTAATTTACATATTTGAAGCAATCAAATGAATATAAATTTATTTGGGTACCTGAAATATTAAAGTTGTTTGTTTGTTTTTATATATTGAACATTATGTTGTTGTTGTGTTTTTTTTTCAATTTTCTTTGCACTATATTTTTGGTGTGATGTTACTCTGAGATATTTACACTTTTTTTTCTTCCGAGCTTAAACACTGCACGTCAACACCGGTGAGTTGGTATCGCAACCCATAAAAAATGTTTCTAGAAATTTGTGTAAAAAAGTTATCTATAAACAGTTGTATTCGAGATTTTTTTATTGAAAATAATTCCGGAAACAAATCCACGTGTTTCGCTTTTTACCTAAAATTTAAAGAAAATTTCAAATTATGTATCTTTGCATTCATCGGAGAATGATCGGTTTTGATAATTTGTTATATTTGCCGACTGTAGATGTGCGTGATTAATAATACTACAATAACACATCACATTCTGACCGCATAATTCATAACTACAGAAACAGAAAAATACATGTTTCAAAACAAAACATTCATGAAATAGCTTAATTCATGTCATTCGTTGGTTTGATTACTATAATAATGAGTAGTGCACATATCCTGGAATTATATGGCCCTGTTTCTTGATATGCTTAAATACTTAGAAACTTAAATTTAAAAAGGTCAGCAAGGTGATCATGATTTTAGACTGGTTCTAGTAAAATTGCATATTGTTTCATTGAATATATTGATTATAAACTAAATACATAACCAGTCAAAACTAAGTAAGGTATGCATTTAAATATATATTATTTGTACATTTCAGAATCGGCATTCTCTGTGACAATAAGGGAAGACTCAGAAAGCAAGGAATAGTAAATGAACCATGGGAACTTTTGCCGGCCACGCGCTCCCGGGTTCATTCTTCATAGTGATTGCCCTCTGGTGGACGGTCCAGATGTTCATCAGATATTATTCAGCACAAAGAAAGAATACGCGCTTCACATCAACAGCCATTTTTAAATGCGATTGCCTTAGTGAAAGGTTTAAAGATTTGCCAGTTGAAGCCTTTGTGAAAGTTTTCTTTGCTTCTGTTGGGTTCAGTCTTGAGATCTACACTGGGTTCAGCAATGGCAGGTTTGTGTTTATAGGGAATGGACAACACGCTACGATGTTCTTTTTCTTCGGATTTACGGGAATCTTTGATATTCTTTTACACTACAAAGCCCCATTACCCCCAGATATGGACTACATCTCCTGGGGTATGGCTGTCACGTGTGAATTTGTTCTCTTCAAGTTTCACCTTCACGGCAGAAAGGACTTGGATGTTTTGCTACACACTTTATTGATATATGTCATCGGAGCGTGCATCTTGTCTGTAATTTTGGAAATGAAATATAGAAATAATATAATTTGTGCGCTGACAAGGCCATACTTTATACTTCTCCAAGGTACATGGTTCTGGCAGGTTGGGTGGATACTGTACCCTCCGTTTGGGAGTTCGCATCGCTGGGACCAGGAAGACCATGAACAAATGATGCTTGCCAACATGATGTTTGCCTGGCACGCGGCAGGATGTATGTCAGTTATGGTGGGGATCGGCGGCCTGGTGGCGTATCTCAACAGACGCTTCAGCTTTTATCAAGGGTATGAAGGGGTAGCAATGACGCCATTTATTCACAACAGCAGTGATAGGGACACCGCGGTTAGGTTGAATGACGACAGTGATTTAAGTGATTTAGAATGTGAAAAATGTATAATTTGATATGGACAGCACTGTCTTAGTCTTCTATGTAAAGGGGGCACTGTGGTCAGGTTGAACGAATACAGTGATTGTGATGTAGAATATGAACAATTAGTTATATAGGGATAGCACTATCATAGTATTCTTTGTGATGGTGTAAGGTGTTAAATATTATCATAGTCTTCAGGTTTTCAGGAACATGTATTAACATTTTCAAAATATGACAAATGCAAGTTGAGTAAGAGCCGTTGGTAAAAAGGGGGGGGGGGGGGGGGGGGGGTGTATGTCGAACCTTTGATGAAAAGGTCTCCGTCCATGCAGTTGTTAACTCAATTGCCTTCGTTCAGTGTTTTGTATGATAATGTCTTGTATGCTTGCAGAACTTGGAAATTGAAAGAGAGTTCAAATAATTTTAAGGCTGAAAGCAATAGTTTTATATAACAGCCCTCTGTCTGAATCATTTACATTTGCTGTACCAATTCTGTATAGATTGATCGTTAACTCTTTGCTTAATAAAATATAAAAAAATAAATCTATATTTCCAATACTTTGCTTTAACCACACATTAAAACCGAGCGAACACAGCAAATCATTGAGCATGTAGCACCAATTTACCTTATTTGGGAAGAGTTTCAAACCAGGCTTTAATAAAGTGTATATAATATGTTTTTCATCATTATAAAAAGCTTAATTTCTAGGCAAAACGCCTCCCTCCCCTACATTTAGTTTTATCTATATTTACTTTCATCATCCATGTGTCACAGTAATCATTTAAACTATGTAAACTACGATGTAATTCATCAACAGAATTTGCAAAAATTATAATAGCATTTGCATACAGCAGGTATAACTTAAACATATTTACATCTATACCCTCCGTACCAATCTCAATAAATTCTTCTTCTTAATTGTTTAGAAACATTGTAAACAAAAAATGTGACAAACAATCGCATTGCCTTACACCTAATAGACATGTCAAATCATCACTCAGATTATACAAATACTTTACTCTGCATTTCACTATATCATACACGGATTAAATCATATTTAAAATCTTGCCTCGTAATCCTTACTTTATTAATCTGAATCATAAATTTTCACTAACAATTTTATCGAATGATTTCGTGTGATCTACAAATACTATAAAGAGTTGTTTCCCCCGATTTAACACGTGCAAAATTAAACCGTAAAGAATAAAAACATTATCTATACTGAGATTTATATAAATTTATTTAAGCTCGATTGCAATGAAAGCTCAAAGCTTATATGAACCGCTCTCGAGTCCGCTTCCTTGGTAGAATCAGTACTGACGGTCATTTTATGAGCGGCATCGGGTCGAGCTGGGGACTGAACCCGCATCCTCTAGCATGAGCGGCCAACGTTCTATCCATCACACTACCGTCCCCGCTATTATCTATAGTGCTCTTTTTTCTTTTAAAACAAACATATACCTCAATCAATATATACATTATACATTTAAGTCCAATTTTTCAATCTATTATTTAATACTTTCGTGAATAATTTCCCCAGGCTACTCAGCAATGTAATTTCGCAATAAGTTTGAACACTGTTAATACTCCCCTTTCTTATGTAATGGTACTATATAACACTAGACCATTGATTTGGTAAATAGCCATTATCAAATATTTTAATAAACATGGTGAACAATACAAGCATTAATATATTCTTACCAACAATGAAAAATATCGTGCAATAAAAGGTCTGGCCCTCCGGTGCTATTGTTATTTAGCTGTTTTATTGCCGACTCTATCTCTCAACGGAAATAGCAACACTTAATTCATTTAACATAGCATTGAATTCATTTGTCTTATATCTATCATCAAACTGCAAAATATATTCATCTGCTGTAAAATATATATAATGTGGGTTATAAACTGTTTTAAAGTAAGATTCAAATAAGGATACATGTATATTTGCTGGTTTTAGACCGCCGATTCTTTTAACATATCCCGATATGAACGTGCGTTCTTGTATCTACAATTTAAAAAAAATCAAAGTATTTCTTTATCGTAATTATAGCGACATTTTCTAACTGTATATTTATATTCTGGTCTAGCTTTTACCATATTTATCCTATTATATACTGAGTTCCAAATGTCGGTATTTTCATGCACGTTTAACTACAATATAAAACAAAGATTTCGATATTCTTATAATTTAACTGTATGTGTTGAAGTATAAAGAGCAAATCAACAGATTTTTTTATTTGTTCTTTATTCTGGTTGAAAGTTATTGCCCCTTGGTGTAAAACAGCATTTTGTCGAATAAAAACGCTATTTGTCTAGTTAAACAACTGAAACTGTGTAAATAATAAGATAAAACACCAGAGAATGTGACACTGGTAACATTGCACCACTGTACGTGCATTCCCTCTTGAAAGTTATGAAGTCGTTCAATTACCTCCCTTTACATTGAAATAAGAACAGTTAAGGATGGCGGATATCTCCAGAATGGAAGTTGATATATTTTATTTAATCATCGATTCTGTTTGTTACAAACCCAAATTCAATTTCAGACTGCGTCTTCAAAATATCATTTCCATATCCAGGCACACATCCGGCTTTAGATGTACTCTATGGGATTTCCCTTGTATTTTTACTGACTAAACTTTTGGTTTTCAGTATATGTATCAGGTGATTCGCGATATCTGGTTAACATTTGGATTTTTTTTTGCATACGTCTATATATTCAAACTTCTCTGGCTTACACAGTTACACCCACGGTTTTGTACAAATGTATACTTTCCTTAACTACGGTACTTCCCCACACGGCCATTTACAATTCTAAAACACGATTGCTTCCAAAAGTCTAACAACAGTTGAAATAATTCCTAATACAGGTTACAATATTTATATGTTCTGTAAAAGACTGAGCCCTTTTTTTTCGACTGAGAAGGTAACTGAATTTGTTGCCTTTGGAAGTATATGTGTCTGCTATGTAATAGACATGGCAATAACTCTCAAACTGGGCGGATGTATGCCATTATGTATGACAGTTCAACTCAATATCAAATATGAGATCATTATTAAAACTCAACTCTATCATACTTACTTTAGTATTATTTTCAGAAATGCCAAGATTTCTATCAATAGTGCTCTGGACTTCCACCTTGAAGAAAAAACTGGAAATACGTCTGACAATACAAATGCCCCCGCGATTGACCAGAAACCATTTTCTTCCTGAAGATTTTAAGCAAAAAACGATCATAACTCACTATACAGCTACACACGTCATATTAATTAAATATTTATAATATTGTGCGCTGTTACGATATCACACGTTTATCTTATCCTTCACGTGCAAAGTTTCAAATGGTAGGAAATAGCCGAAATATACGTGTACTGTTGCAACGACATTTTTCAAAATCATGTAATGAAATTGTACAATAGCGAGAACAGATATAGTATATATCGTGACACTGATACGCAATCTTTGGCACTACCATTAGTTAGTGCTGCCAAATAACACTGATTTGATATTCAATCGGTTATAAATATTTACGTCGCGTGTAGGTACATTTGTATTACTGCGCACTGTGCATAATGATGTTATTGTCGAAGGCCGAATGCCGCGGATAAACATCAATTTAGGCTAAATAAATTTTAGTTATATGTACTATAATATATACCTATTTAACTACAGTCTATACAAAATGATGTTATCATTGAAAGCCGCGGAACTACTTTTTGTTTATAAATGTCATCAGCTGACCAATATTTATATATGCAGGATATGTGTGGAAATAATGACCGCATGTAACTTAATAGATGAGACATGAGACAATTTACCACCACAAGGATTAGCATCAGAGAATTCCATTTTCACACAGGCAGGGCAGCTTATGGCAGGGCAGGGCAGGGCATGACAGGGCAGGGCAGGGCAATAAGTAAAGTTTAATAAATAAAATAAAATAAATAACCGCACACACAATATGCATCTTAAACAGATAGTTGGGAGAAAAAGGTAGAGTTTTAACGTTACATACATTTCAAAAGGGGAACAACTTCGACTATTCATTTATTTAGTTTTGTAAGAGTTATGTCGATTTTTTTTCTGTCATTGAGAACCTCACAAACTACAAACTACCCTTAGAATATACTTTTTAAGAAACAATAACATGATAAAATGGCTTCAGGTATGATTTTTTGTTTTGTTTTTCATTTATTAAAATTAATTATAAAACCTAGAATGCAGCATTTGACTGACTTTTGAAATATCAAATTTCTCCGGGTATGTCGGGGACAGCTTTTCCCTCACCAGCTGGAGGGCGTTCCCCTTCCCACAAACACATTGATAAAGATACAAAAAAGTACTAAAAGGGTATACTGAATATGAGAGAGAGATAGAGAGAGAGAGAGAGAGCGAGAGAGAGAGAGAGAGAGAGAGAGAGAGCGAGAGAGAGAGAGAGAGAGAGAGAGAGAGAGAGAGAGAGAGAGAGAGAGAGGCAGGCAGGCAGGCAGGCAGGCAGGCAGGTAGGCACAACAGAGCATTCCATTCACCTCCAGATCATGGGTTCGATGCTTTACCACTGGACAACGCGCTCTACGAGGCACAGAAGCATAGAGGTTAACACATCATCGAACACGCTCAGTTATGCATGACATTTTGCCTATATTTGCATCACTGTGTCAACTATTCGGATATGTGTTGATTCAAAAAGGTCAAGCGTGTATTCCCCAAGTATTCCCCGAACGATTTGATTAAAAATCATATTATGCCCGAGGCAACGGATTATCATTCGATAATTGTTTAGGTACTGTACCAGCTAAGCTTTGGTCCACTGGCAGGGTTCGATCCTTCCCCACGGCTATGTGTGGTGTCCTTGAGCTGGACACATTTTTCCGCATATGCTCTATAATGGTTTGTTGGATCCCTTAGTGTAACAAAAACCCTTAGTTAAACAACAATTGTTACACGTAGGGTTAACACCGCAACCCGTAATGTAACAAAAATATATTGTTACACTAAGAGGCGTTATGTGACATATTGTTGCAATATGTAACAAAATTTAAGAAATCATTCTCTCTATAATATCCCTACATGTTATGGCAAATTACACAATTTATACAATTTATCTGTTTAATACTGAAATGTATTGTATAGGCAACCGCCTTGAAATGGGGTTGGGGTGGGGGATGGGGTGGTGAGGGAATATTGTGCTACCCATGTCCTTCCATCGCACCGTCCGTCCGTCTGTCCATCTATTCTGCTGTACGTCACGTTTTTCGGGTCAAGGTCGATGTCATCGTTACTCAAAGTAGAAAATCACCGTCACCGCTCGACAGCCATTTTTTTATAATCCAGTCCGATTTTAATGAAACTTTATAAAAAAATTATAGGTGTTCAGAACCAAGGTACCTCGGACGAGTTTGCGCTTCTAAATATTGGAGTCAAGGTCACCTTTTCTTAAAATAGAAATATAGAAGGGGTTGGTGGCTGGGGGCATTCACATTCATGTCGTTTTGATATTTTTCTTTCCTTTTTCGTGTTTATTTTAACTAACAAATGTGACTGTTAATATGCTATGGAAGATCGGAAAAATAAAGCTCTGTTCTCATCTCCTGTCTTGTAATACCTGTACTGACTGCCCTGGATTCTGTAAACAGACGGAGGCACTGTTTTCATCTCCCGTCTTGTAATACCCGTATCTTACTGCCCTGGATTCTGTAAACGGACGGAGGCTCTGTTCTCATCTCCTGTCTTGTCTTGTAATACTCGTATCTTACTGCCCTGGATTCTGTAAACGGACGGATGCTCTGTTCTCATCTATTGTCTTGTAATACCCGTATCCTACTGCCCTGTATTCTGTAAACGGACGGAGGCACTGTTCTCATCTCTTGTCTTGTAATACCCGTATTTACTGCCCTGGATTCTGTAAACGGACGGAGGCACTGTTCTCATCTCCCATCTTGTAATACCCGTATCTTATTGCCCTGGATTCTGTAAACGATCGGAGGCACTGTTCTCATCTCCCGTCATGTAATACCCGTATCGTACTGCCATGGATTCTGTAAACGGACGGAGGCTCTGTTCTCATCTTCTGTCTTGTAATACCCGTATCCTTCTGCCCTGAATTATGTAAACGGACGGAGGCAATGTTCTCATCTCCCGTCTTGTAATACCCGTATCTTACTGCCCTGGATACTGTAAACGGACGTAGGCACTGTTCTCATCTCCAGTCCTGTAATACCCGTATCTTACTGCCCTGGATACTGTAAACGGACGGAGGCACTGTTTTCATCTCCCGTCTGGTAATACCCGTAATCTACTGCCCTGGATTCTGTAAACGGACGGAGGCACTGTTCTCATCTCCCGTCTTGTAATACCCGTATCCTACTGCCCTGGATTCTGTAAACGGACGGAGGACTGTTCTCATCTCCCGTCTTGTAATACCCGTATTTTACTGCCCTGGATACTGTAAACGGACGGAGGCACTGTTCTCATCTCCCGTCTGGTAATACCCGTAATCTACTGCCCTGGATTCTGTAAACGGACGGAGGCACTGTTCTCATCTCCCGTCTTGTAATACCCGTATCCTACTGCCCTGGATTCTGTAAACGGACGGAGGACTGTTCTCATCTCCCATCTTGTAATACCCGTATTTTACTGCCCTGGATTCTGTAAACGGACGGAGGCAATGTTCTCATCTCCCATCTTGTAATACCTGTATCCTACTGCCCTGGATTCTGTAAACGGACGGAGGCTCTATTCTCATCTCCCGTCTTATAATACCCATACCCTACTGCACTGCATTCTGTAAACGGACGGAGGCACTGTTCTCATCTCCCGTCTTGTAATACCCGTATCCTACTGCCCTGGATTCTGTAAACGGACGGAGGCTCTGTTCTTATCTCCCGTCTTGTAATACACGTATCCTACTGCCCTGGATACTGTAAACGGACGGAGGCACTGTTCTCATCTCCTGTCTTGTAATACCCGTATTTACTGCCCTGGATACTGTAAACGGACGGAGGCTCTGTTCTCATCTCCCGTCTTGTAATACACGTATCCTACTGCCCTGGATACTGTAAACGGACGGAGGCACTGTTCTCATCTCCCGTCCTGTAATACCCGTATTTACTGCCCTGGATACTGTAAACGGACGGAGGCACTGTTCTCATCTCCCGTCTTGTAATACCCGTATTTTACTGCCCTGGATTCTGTAAACGGACGGAGGCACTATTCTCATCTCCCGTCTTGTAATACCCGTATCTTACTGCCCTGGATTCTGTAAACGGACGGAGGACTGTTCTCATCTCCCGTCTTGTAATACCCGTATCTTATAGCCCTGTACTCTGTAAACGGACGGAGGCAATGGTCTCATCTCCCATCTTGTAATACCAGTATCTTACTACCCTGGATTCTGTAAACGGACGGAGGCACTGTTCTCATCTCCCGTCTTGTAATACCCGTATCTTACTGCCCTGGATACTGTAAACGGACGGAGGCACTGTTCTCATCTCCCGTCTTGTAATACCCGTATCTTACTGCCCTGTACTCTGTAAACGGACGGAGGCAATGTTCTCATCTCCCGTCTTGTAATACCAGTATCTTACTGCCCTGTACTCTGTAAACGGACGGAGGCACTGTTTTCATCTCCCGTCTTGTAATACCCGTATCTTACTGCCTGGATACTGTAAACGGACGGAGGCACTGTTCTCATCTCCCGTCTTGTAATACCCGTATCCTACTGCCCTGGATTCTGTAAACGGACGGAGGACTGTTCTCATCTCCCGTCTTGTAATACCCGTATCTTACTGCCCTGAATTCTGTATTATACGGGTTTTCTATTTCCTAAAGCACGAAACCCTTTTCCCATACCCCATTCCCATTCGGCTTCATTTTTATTGCAGTTTTCGCATTTTAACCTTTCATTTATATTTCACATTCAACTCTGAGTTATGCGCCCGGGCGTATAGGAGAATGCCTAGGAATGCCTCTGAACACAATCTATTCATTTTTATTGTCAGCTTATGTATTAAGTTAGCCGCATAAATACACATATACAAAGATACACACATTCAAAGCAATCCATTTTGCCATCTAGACTAGCTTTTACTTCTGCAAAGCAAGCAAACTAGCGAACACGGGTATATCCCATTCCGTTTCTATTTAGACCACGTTAAAAATAGCGAGATGCGAATGTATCTTATTGAAATCTGCGCAACCCATTATAGGGTATAGTTTGAAATTCATCTTTATGTGTCAAATGGGGCATTGGTTACCCATTTTGTATGTAAAATCATTACAGCGATAAGTCAACCGTGTAGCTCAAATGATTTGATCGAAAATGCTACTTAAAATACCGTGATGAAATTATTATGGTGGCCTTAAATGCGTTTTGAAACAGTTAAATGGTTGTTGATATGAACCGGAGCTGTTTCTATATAATTTATTCATTACTACGTGGGTGCAATAGGTGAGGGTGGCGTTAAACGACAATCGCTTCAAATGTAGTATAAGTAACGCGTTTTTGAGATTCGGAAAGTGTTGTTTATTCTATATCGTCGATTTTATAGGCGGAAAATGATATTTCTGGCTCGATTTTACGGTGTGGGAATGTGCATAGGTATGTCTGTTTATCATATACGATTTTATCATATCTCTAACACAAATACAACCTCATATCTCTTTCTTCTTTTTAAAGCCAGGACACTTCTCCGACTGCAAAGTCGGCCTCTAGAATGTCTAGGCAACCACCCACTTCCGGGTTAACTTAAAAGAGCGATCATTTATACATCTCAAAACCATTACACTGTAGCCTGGGTTCGGGGCTGAGTGAAGACTACTTCTGGCATACCAGCTACTGCTGACCTGGAATCTTCTATTGAGGCCACGTCTATAACTGCTGTTGATAGTCTTTTATTAGCACTTGTGGTTCGCGGGTAGAAAGAGCACTTGAAGATATTTTGGAGTGCTAGTGGCTAGTATGCACACTGACCTCTTCTGGTTCTTCAGTCATCAGGGTCGAGTGCCACACCCATGTCTCCTGTTTGACAGGGGTCACCAGCCTAGGTTCCGACGTGATACAGGATTGCAAATGTGTGATACAAAGTTCCGCGCATCGCCTAAACACCATATCATTACTGTTCATTACTATTCATTACGTCACCTTATATCCGGGCCTTCAAATTTAGTGCGCAGTGGGCGTTGTCAAAGTTGGGCGTTGTCATGTTTGGCATTGTCAAGGTTGATACAGGTTTTGTGTTTTCAATATTTATCAGGTTTTGGACATACAAACAGCAATATTATGTATTTTAATGATAAAACATACATTCCCTAAAATGATACCAATTTTACGCCATTTCCCACAAATTCAGGTTGTATATGGCATATTCAGTTTTAGGATGGAGAAAGATCCTAGAATGAATCTGAGTAGAACCACCGTCCTTCCGGATGTAACTGGAAGTAACGTTACATAAATTCTTAGAGTGAGCGAGACTCGAACCTTCGACCTAAGCGGTGAAAGATAAGTGATCTTGAGACGGCGTCTTAGACCACTCGGCCATATAATGTTCTTGTTATTATTTTGCGTTTTGTTGGATATAATTAGATTTAAACATAAAATTGTATAATAACATATGTTTTATTGGTAAACAAACTGAATACCTATACTATCAACTGCGCCTTATCTGTTCTGACATATTCACTCGAAATGTTGCCGATTAACATAAATAAGTATCCTCGTATATCAGACGGGTAGCGGTTATAGAAAACCATCCATCCAATTTTTATGTCTTTTTCATTACATGCACGCCGCCAGATTACATTAAGGCAAGTTTTAACTGAAACATAATATAAACATTATATATTTCTCAGCGGGATGTAGATGAACTCCGATCTTTCGGCGTGACAATTCATCAGACTCACAGGAGCTCGGTGAGTGAATAATAACGTTTGTTAGGGGAGGGGGTCCTCCGGCGTATATACAAGTCTTTATATACGCCGGAGGACCCCCTCCCCCATCAAACGTTATCATCCACTCCCAAAGCTCCTGTGATCAGACTGTCTTTATCGAGGTTCCGGACGGCAGAATGAACTTAAGCTTTTATGTTCTTCTTTTTGTTGCGTTCTGAATTTATTTTTATTTTAAATGAATCTTTTTATCAAGTTTACTGAATGACATCATTAATGAACAAATTGAATTCGTTCTTAAAAAACAGTTTGTGTGCTTAGACACACATTGATATAAGGTATTTGTGTTACATCACATTACATAATGTTTTTTTATAATTGTTATAGGGCTTCAGTATAATTATTAAGTCAAAATTCTAAAACACGCACTACGATAGAAATATACACTTGTATAGGTGTCGTTGGTAGATTCAATCTTACTAAAGTTGTGCTTATTTCCCTTGCACAATGAGGGGAGTAAGGTTACATCTTCCATGCAACGATGGCTTTTATGAGAAGAAGTTTAGTTAAATAAAGACTTATTGTTGCAACTAAATCTATGTATGGCAACTATATGTAGATCCTCGGTGGTGAACGTAGTAAACATACACAATTTTAACAACTGATATAATCTAAAACTTCTACATCTATTGACATTATCATTTTTCTTTTATCATTTTGAAGTGTTATGTCTTGTTCAAAGCGAGGGACTAGATGTTACGGCGTGTTACGGAACGGACCGGGATTGTGATTACTTTACCCTTAATTGCACGGAATCGTCGCACGTTATCCACCTGCAGTCGCTTTACGCAGGTCACAAGACAAATGAGGTAAATTGAAATGGTATATTATATACTACATTTAAATTTATGTAATATACGTCAATGATTAAACACGTTACTGTGGATATGCAGTCTTACAGAAGGGCACAACATTATGTTCCACATAGGAGTGTAGAGTAGAGCGGCGGTTGAGCCCCAAACTCGCCAACTTCCGGATTTAAACATAACCATTTTGTTCTGGATTGTGAAACAAGATTTTTCAATGTATACCAATTCACCAATTAAGTTACTAGTAAGACTCAGTACTAAGCAGATGCAGATACAGTTTCTTACTAGAAATAACCAGTTCTTAGCTAATGCAGGTACAGTGTTTTGCGCACCTCTCTCTCTCTCTCTCTCTCTCTCTCTCTCTCTCTCTCTCTCAAACTTATTCTGTATGGAAAATATTAATTTCTAATTCTTGGTTGTTGTAGCTTTGTGCAAACGTTTCTGACCACTGCACTCATTCCTCCACATGTTGCTCCCTTAACAGCAACGACGTGGTACAGAGATTTAACGTCAAGAACACGTTCGACACGTACACAAACTGTTCTGGTAAGACGTTCTGTAAAGATATCCAGTCTCCATGGCAACTGATGACAGATGGCAACCCATCGACATACGTCCACATGCAATACTTATGTGACAAAAGTAAGTTAATCGATATTCTATTTTGCACATGTGGGATATCTATATATACATTGTATTTATATGACAAAACTGTTTAATGTTTATTTGAGATATATACATTTCTACTGATGTGATAGTGACCAAAAGTTTAACTCTTATTTCCAAAATAAACGTGATGCCACTAGTTTTATATTTTATTTCTTTATACTACCTACGGAAGATCTCCACAAGTATACAGTTACTTTCGTCTCCTCTAACATTACACATATGTGGTTACAGGTCAGGAATTATATTTCAACTACGTATATTTCTCCTGAATCTGTGCTTTTTGTAATATCAAAATTGATCATCATGATTCTAATACCAAAATATAAGCAAGTACAATCACTAAGGGAAGTCTTGAGAAACTCGATCTTTGTTCATCACGCTGTCTTTGCTCTTTAAGCATTGATTGACCCAGATGCATTTTCAATATTGTAATAAACAACAACAAGCGAAGTTTTTCTCTATCAATGGAATATTGTAATTCTTCTTTAAGAGCAGAAGTCAAAAACAGCAAAACGTATCTGTTAGTATGTGAATAATGCGTTTATCCGATGCAATACTGTACGGAACAGCTCATCTGCCACGTGACATTTTATATACCTGTAATTTAATGTATTTTCTCAAAAAGCATCAAAGTAATTTCTTTGAAACTTGAACTTTAATAAGAATATTAAAGCTATTGAAAAACAATACACCAGTGTCAGTTAATAACTTCCACGCGACTTAATATATTTACAAAGATATTGGAAATAGAAAAGTAGCAGGTTAGCTGTTCCGTTCAGTATATAGACGGGCCAGATTAGCTCAGTCGTTTACGCGTTTGACTATCAATCCAGGAGCCGTGAGTTTGAATCCCCCGCCCGGCAACAGTCTCCGTGATGATTGATATACGACACTGTGTCTCATTATCATTCGTCTCTCACCACTGATTCAAGTGGGAAAGTTATCAGTTACTTGCGGAGACGGGGTGTGCTCGAGTACTGGTTAATCCCAGGAAACAGTGGTTAGGTTAACTGATCGTCTGTTAGCCCTCGATGGCATAAAAATGACGCTAAATATTCAATCAATAATAAAAACCGTACAGTATATTTAAGATAAATATTGGTGTATCTAAATACCGTACAGATGTGGACGTAGTATCTATACACAATTACAGATATACACAATTCCAGATAAACTCAAAAACAGTTGCGCTTCATTCTAACTGTAAACGTTACCGACATGACGCTCAACTGTTTTGTGGTAATCTGGAATGTTGTAGGTCGCACTGAATTGTATATCAGTGAAATATATTCATCTAATACCCAGACGGTCGGTGGGAACTATAAAATCTACAAATGTACCAAAATTTGACACGAAAAATCACAAACTAGCTTTTGAAAAAAACGTTCCGGTACCGTATTTAGCGGTTCGCGTGACGTAGGTTCCCACTCTAATATGTGTACGCAATATTTTTCAGAAGAAGAAAAGCTTAACTTCTGTGGCGGTAGTTCTGGTCGCGAGACAAGCGAGGCAGCGCAATCTGTAGACGTTATGTTTGACGGTTCAGCAGAGACGTTCAATGCTTCACAAGCAAGTAAAACATGCCAATGCCGCATAAGTAACACAAATAGTGAACCAAGAAACATAACACTTCACATAACAGATTTGAGACTTCAAACTTACTACAGAAACGAAAACCAGACGGCTGAGTGCTCTGCTGCCAATTTCACGTCAGACGTTCTGAATAGCCTGTGTGTTAACACTACTAATCACCACGATGACAACTTCATATACAACAAAACGTACGAGCTGACTCTTAGTGGTATGGCGACGTCTGACATTACGCTGAACAATATATACCAGAATGGTGAACGTGATGCACCGGCCATGGTGTGGATATCTTTAAATCGTGAGTTGCGAATTGCGATATTGTCATGATAATTTTCATTTGAATATTTCATGTGTGAATTATAATATATAACTTTGCTCATTGGTCTTGATTGATATTTTGTAACTTCTTCAAGAGCAATGGTGTCTGACTTTTATAGAGCCTATGACAAGGCTAGCTATAGTTTATACATGTATACTTATTTAGTTCGCATTTTTGGTTAGGAACCATTGACATTGCATAGATTTACGTATAGTTTAATTTGTACTTTTTTGTAAATGAAAGTAATTTTTTTAAATAAAGAACGCTTTTGTTGATTCTCTAAAAATTACATACGCCATGTTTACGGCCACCAGGCTATTTTTCTTGATTTTAGAAAAAAATAAGAACATAAATTAGCGACAGGAGAAATAGTACTCGAAGGACACAAACACCAAAAAACGCCATGAAGACTATAAAAGATGCATCCCCGATAATTTTCTGTTCAGTAAACGACGAAACGTTTATTGAATAACAACAAGGAAGATCCCATTCGAATGTAATGGTTGATTTCGTCCATGTAGTTTATTTCTTTTATGAGAAATTTGTTAATACACATGCCCACCTTTTCCGTTATATTCGTTAATGTTTTAGCATAACCCAATACTTGCCAATGCGTGATTTTTTCGCGGGACGCGATTTAGTATTTGGTCAACAAAATTAAAGAAATTTACACAACATAGACAAAATACAATACGAGTTATTGAACAGAATATCCATAATATATGGTGTTTGATATAAATGTCATGATTGAAAAAATATCGGCCAAATAGGTGAAGCCTCTTTAATATAAGAAAACTTTAAAATAGGTACAATAAATACAAAATTATGAAGCGGCAACAATCGTCACCTCCTTGAAACGATAAGTAACAACATATGTCACTGGGAAGCTTGAACGTGGGTAACGGACCTATCAAACCTTGCTCTTCTCCCGTCATCAAATCATATGTAAAATAATGTCCACGTTCCTTTTTTTCATAATTTAGACGAATTGTTAATACTTTGCCTTACAACTAAACAGTTATGTTATTATGTTTTGTAAATTAGTCTTTCCCAATTCATATTCCGATTCAGATTCTGTTTTGTCCAATAGGAATACAAGCAGTATAGTGTTTACTTCTCGTATATACTTGGCCAATAAGTATTATATTGAGTCTATATAGCCGGACCAGAGAGGCTCAGTCGTTAGCGCGTCTGACTATCAATCCAAGGGTCGTGATTTCGAATCCCCGCCCCGAACTTGTGTCTCATTATCATTCGTCTCTCACCGCTGATTCAAGCGGAAAAGCTATCAATTTCTTGCGGAGATGGGGTGTGCTCGAGTATTGGTTAACCTTGCAGGATCTCTGACAGTTGTTAGATTATATGATTGTCTGTTAGCCCTTAATGGCATAAAAATGACGCTAGATATACAATCAAATTATCAATCAATCAATCAATCAATCAATCAATCAATCAATCAATCAATCAATCAATCAACCAATCAATGATTCTATGTACTTTGTCGAGAATCCGATTATTGCTTGATAACATATAATTTATATTTCAGCACAGAACGGGGAGACATTGTCAGTGTCCTGTTACGAAGTGACACCAGCTACCTTGACAACGAGGACATCTACACCCTCCACATCTACATCTACATCTACACCAACAACACACGGTCCGGAAAACATTCCTCTAACTACAATACTTGGTAATGGTTACTGAGTATATAAACTTGAACTTTCGAAAACACACATGCCCCTGAGGCGTTTTTATTCGAAAACTAGCATGGCACAAGTAACAAATCATTAAATATTAATAACTGTTGAAATAAAAACTGTTTGTCGCCAACACACTGTTCCGTCTTTTGCCTAGTAATTTTACGGATCTGCACGAGTAATACCGAGCGCTATATACAAAATGGCGAGTCTTATCGATCCCCAAGAATACAGTTTTTGACGGTGTTGGTATCTAAGGTTCTTTTTGTAATATGCGCTTGATATTTTCAGAATATGCTAAGTATATACGTATGTACTCGTAAAGTAAGTTGGAACTGCAACAAGAAATATTGACATACATTTGGCGCTATTGTGGCTATAAATATTGAGCGTCATGTTATGCCATCGAGGGCTAACAGCCGATGTGTTAATCTTGCCAATATGTCCTTGGATTCAATACGGTCAACCATAAATACACTCATCTGAGAGGGTGTCTGCTAAGTTTAGTATTTGATATAGCGGTAAGAGACTCAATGTCATATATTAATCGGCCCGTAACTCTGGCCGAGGTGAAATTCGAACCAACGTTCCCTGAAGCGAGAGTCAAACGTGTTACCGACTGCGCTAAATGCATATTCAATATATTTGTTGAGCCGAAACGTATTTATTGCTTATAACAATACAATTACAAAATAAGAATAAAAATTATTTGTGTAAACATCTATAATCAAGAGGACTTTGCCACTGGTTCTACCAAAATTAGTTACGGCCAAATGCCTCTTTCGAATAAAATATAATATATTGTTTTCACTTTGTAATCATTATCCATTTTTACCAATATATTTACACTAGTTCTAACGTTAGAATTGTTATCATAACCTATTATCATTAGATAACATACTATTTTTCGTTCCAGATGACAGTGAAGCCGAGATGAGAGTGGTGTACCTGGCTGTGTTTATACCTGTTGGTTATATAGTCATTGTCCTCATAGTGATTTGTTGTTGTTGCATGTGCAGGTATGTATCTTAAATAATTTAACTAATTATTATAATAATAATAATAATAATAATAATAATAATAATAATAATAATAATAATAATAATAATAAAAATAATAATGATAATAATAATAATAATAATAATAATAATAATAATAATAAAAAAAATAAAAAAATAATTATAATAATAATAATAATAATAATAATAATAATAATAATAATAATGATAATGATAATGATAATAATAATAATAATAATAATAATAATAAATAATAAATAAATAAATAATAATAATAATAATAATAATAATAATAATGATAATAAAAATAATAATAAAAATAATAATGATAATGATAATGATGATAATAATAATGAAAACTTAAATTAACGATAAAACTCATCGTCATGATTGAGGTCGTGGATCTGAGTCCAGTTACTTCAAAAGGACGATGACTTGACTTAAATAAATCCTGATTGGTTCCTCCACCGATAAAACTACATATACCTTATATAACCCGTTAAGTCTTAAAAAAATGGTGTTAGGCTATATTCTACATTTATTGATTATGTTAAGGTCGTTGAAAAAATCGTGATCTTTGAATTCTTAAATATTCTATTTGACCATTGGATAATATTATCTTATTTATTTAATGCTCATTTCCTTTGTGAATAACTAATAAACAATCATGTACTTTACATAAAATAGTAACAGTTACTCAATATTGAGCATGTATACATACAGGTAACACTTTCGTAGTACAAATGGGTGGGTCGTATAATGGATAGTGTGGCCGGTCACCCCAAAGATCCTATATAATCAAAGTCACAATAATGAGTATACTCCCTGAAAAAATGATCTTGCAGTTATGTGAATGTCACTACATTAATTAAAAAGTAATTTTATTGTATAGATTATTCTTAATTAACTTTTAATTACGACTATATAAAATTTGCTGATTTTACTTTAAACAATAACGAATATTTCAAAATAAAAATTCGTAAATGGCTGTTTCAATTGGAGTTAATTTGTCCAAAAAGGCGTGCTTGTTTCACGTTTATATCATCGAATTGTTGGTCAAACACTATCAACATGTACGAACAAACTATAAGATACATGCTTATTGGTATTCGTACAGGCAAGTAGATCAAAATTCGAAAAACAACCCACAGCTTCCTATTACTTGTTTTGACGAGTACTCTTTTAATATACGTCCTTTCAGAAAAGGAACAATGACAAAGAAAAGCAAAGAACCTGTCTTGAATAATGGTATCGTAGAAGAAAGGGGTCGTATCAACTATGTTACCGTAGAGGAAAAAGGTCGTATCAACTATGACACCGTACAGGAAAAAGGTCCTATTAACTACATACACGAACCCAACTTAGCAACGTCCACTGTGGCAGATGACGACTCTTACTTCATCCCGGTCGGTTATTATACCGCCTCACAAAATTATGGATACACACCCCGCCAAAACAACATGTATACCGATACAGAGGTATGGAAACCTCAACGAATGTATCAAGATGAGCCATCACTGCCACATGGAAACGTAATCCATATTCGAATGGGTACGGCGAGACCGGAACATAGTCACGCACCAAGTATTGTCAGTACAGGCAATGAGCAATATGGTTATAGCTTAACTGAGTATGTTGATGATGATGTGAACGATCCTACTCCTACAAATCAAGATGCCGGTCCATCGCAAACTAACGTAGTATATTTAAATGTGGATAATACGGAACTGAACGACACCAACTGAAGGATAATGGAAAATATAGCGGAGCACGTGGTCCAGCGGACGAGCATCGTACCCAGGACCGTTGACGTCTTGTCGATGGCGTATATGTTTGTTTGTCAGAATGTACATTTCTTGTCTTTGATGTATATGTTTGTTGGTCAGAATGTACATTTCTTGTCTTTGATGTGTATGTTTGTTGGTCAGAATGTACATTTCTTGTCTTTGATGTATATGTTTGTTGGTCAGAATGTACATTTCTTGTCTTTGATGTATATGTTTTTGGTCAGACTGTACATTTCTTGTCTTTGATGTATATGTTTGTTGGTCAGAATGTACATTTCTTGTCTTTGATGTAAATGTTTGTTGGTCAGAATGTACATTTCTTGCCTTTATGCCTTTGATGTGTATGTTTGTTGGTCAGATTGTACATTTCTTGTCTTTGATGTATATGTTTGTTGGTCAGAATTTACATTTCTTGTCTTTGATGTATATGTTTTTGGTCAGACTGAACATTTCTTGTCTTTGATGTATATGTTTGTTGGTCAGAATGTACATTTCTTGTCTTTGATGTATATGTTTGTTGGTCAGAATGTACATTTCTTGCCTTTATACCTCTGATGTATATAGGTTTGTTGGTCAGAATGTACATTTCTTGCCTTTGATGTATATGTTTGTTGGTCAGAATGTACATTTCTTGCCTTTATACCTTTGATATATATGTTTGTTGGTCAGAATGTACATTTCTTGTCTTTGATGTATATGTTTGTTGGTCAGAATGTACATTTCTTGCCTTTATACCTTTGATATATATGTTTGTTGGTCAGAATGTACATTTCTTGTCTTTGATGTATATGTTTGTTAGTCAGAATGTACATTTCTTGCCTTTATACCTTTGATGTATATGTTTGTTGGTCAGAATGTACATTTGTTGTCTTTGATGTGTACGTTTGTTGGTAAAAATATAAATATCGTGCCTATGATGTGTTATTTTGACGGCGAGAATGTAAATAACATGTTTAAAATGACTTTGTATGTATATGTTGGTGAGAATGTAAATATCGTGCCTAGGATGTATTTGTTTGTAGGTGAGAATGTAAATAACATGTTTAAAATGACTTTGTATATATATGTTGGTGAGATTGTAAAAATCTGCCTAGGATGTATTTGTTTGTCGGTGAGAATGTAAACAACATGTTTAAAATGACTTTGTATATATATGTTGGTGAGAATGCAAATATCGTGCCTAGGATGTATTTGTTTGTCGGTGAGAATGTAAATAACATGTTTAAAATGACTTTGTATGTATATGTTGGTGAGAATGTAAATATCGTGCCTAGGATGTATTTGTTTGTAGGTGAGAATGTAAATAACATGTTTAAAATGACTTTGTATATATATGTTGGTGAGATTGTAAAAATCTGCCTAGGATGTATTTGTTTGTCGGTGAAAATGTAAACAACATGTTTAAAATGACTTTGTATATATATGTTGGTGAGAATGCAAATATCGTGCCTAGGATGTATTTGTTTGTCGGTGAGAATGTAAACAACATGTTAAAAATGACTTTGTATGTATATGTTGGTGAGAATGTAAATATCGTGCCTAAGATATATTTGTTTGTCGGTGAGAATATAAACAACATGTTTAAAATGACTTTGTATATATATATTGGTGAGATGGTAAAAATCTGCCTAGGATGTATTTGTTTGTCGGTGAGAATGTAAACAACATGTTTAAAATGACTTTGTATATATATGTTGGTGAGAATGTAAAAATCTGCCTAGGGTGTATTTGTTTGTCGGTGAGAATGTAAACAACATGTTAAAAATGACTTTGTATGTATATGTTGGTGAGAATGTAAATATCGTGCCTAGGATGTATTTGTTTGTAGGTGAGAATGTAAACAACATGTTTAAAATGACTTTGTATATATATGTTGGTGAGAATGTAAACATCGTGCCTAGGATGTATTTGTTTGTCGGTGAGAATGTAAATAACTTGTTTAAAATGCCTTTGTATGTATATGCTGGTGAGAATGTAAAAATCTGCCTATGATGTATTTGTTTGTCGGTGAGAATGTAAACAACATGTTTAAAATGACTTTGTATGTATATGTTGGTGAGAATGTAAACATCGTGCCTAGGATGTATTTGTTTGTCGGTGAGAATGTAAACAACATGTTTAAAATGACTTTGTATGTATATGTTGGTGAGAATGTAAACATCGTGCCTAGGATGTATTTGTTTGTCGGTGAGAATGTAAATAACTTGTTTAAAATGCCTTTGTATGTATATGCTGGTGAGAATGTAAAAATCTGCCTAGGATGTATTTGTTTGTCGGTGAAAATGTAAATAACATGTTTAAAATGACTTTGTTTATATATGTTGGTGAGAATGTAAAAATCTGCCTAGGATGTATTTGTTTGTCGGTGAGAATGTAAACAACATCTTAAAAATGACTTTGTATGTATATGTTGGTAAGAATGTAAAAATCTGCCTAGGATGTATTTGTTTGTCGGTGAGAATGTAAACAACATGTTTAAAATGACTTTGTATGTATATGTTGGTGAGTCTGTAAATATCGTGCCTAGGAAGTATTTGTTTGTCGGTGAGAATGTAAATAACATGTTTAAAATGACTTTGTATATATATGTTGGTGAGAATATAAACATCTGCCTATGATGTATTTGTTTGTCGGTGAGAATGTAAATAACATCTTTAAAATGACTTTGTATATATATATATATAAAATCGTGCCTAGGATGTATCTCTGTGGTTCATAAGAACGCAAACTCTTTGTCTGTGATACTTCTTTATGTTTATAATTTCCTTCATTATTCTTGCTATTTGTTTTCGATATTCATATTAAATTTCCTCTTCTTATTAATTGTTTGCTCGTAAATTAGGAAAGGTCGTTGCTTAAGTTATAAATTGTGATCCATTTCACACTGCTGCCAATACTGCTCTGTTTAAGAATACTAGTATATCGTTACTTAAGTCGTTCTTGAGAACTGCTGAAGGTGTGTGTACAATTGAAGTTATTGCCTATATATATATATTTACACATTTATTACAAGGCAGTTTTCTTATATTTTTTAATATTCTAACAATACAATGTGTTATTAAGTCTGATTATACAATTATAATTTTTATATTATGCATTTTATATTTTAATCTGAACAAACTTCTTCAATCAGATATTGACAAATTGTATAGGAATATTTGTATAAGAACTAATATTGTATTTACAGTTGTTGAAATATATAGGAATATTGACACTATTTGTATGAGAACTAAATTGTATTTACAGTTGTTAAATTTTATAGGAATATTGACACTATTTGTATGAGAACTAAATTGTATTTACAGTTGTTAAATTTTATAGGAATATTGACACTATTTGTATAAGAACTAAATTGTATTTACAGTTGTTAAAATTTATAGGAATATTGACACTATTTGTATAAGAACTAAATTGTATTTACAGTTGTTAAATTTTATAGGAATATTGACACTATTTGTATAAGAACTAAATTGTATTTACAGTTGTTAAATTTTATAGGAATATAGACACTATTTGTATAAGAACTAAATTGTATTTACAGTTGTTAAAATTTATAGGAATATTGACACTATTTGTATAAGAACTAAATTGTATTTACAGTTGTTAAATTTTATAGGAATATTGACACTATTTGTATAAGAACTAAATTGTATTTACAGTTGTTAAATTTTATAGGAATATAGACACTATTTGTATGAGAACTAAATTGTATTTACAGTTGTTAATACGGATACGTTATTTGAAATATTACTATACATTAAGGGTCTACTAATATAAAGTATTGCAATAAAACCTTCTTAATACTCGTTTTATATAGATACATTTTAACAACAGAAACATAAATATGTATGTGTACATTTTAACAACAGAAACATATGTATGTATGTGTACATTTTAACAACACAAACATATATATATATATGTATGTGTACATTTTAACAACAGAAACATATATATGTATGTGTACATTTTAACAACAGAAACATATATATGAATGTGTATTTTTTAACAACAGAAACACACACACACACATATATATATATATATATATATGTATGTGTAAATTTTAACAACAGAAACATATATATGTATGTATGTGTACATATTAACAACAGAAACATATATATGTAGGTGTGAAATATCTGTTAATGTAAACTTATGTTTTACATACATTAACATACTGCACGAAACAGCTCATCCGCCATTTTTGTATTTTTAGTATTTTCGTCAAAATATTGATTTACGTTATCAACATTTGTATACGACATAAATAGACAATTATGTATTTATTTGACATAGCGGTGTTCTATCTAATTCAAATCCAAATTTAAAGGGAATCGCTTTGAATCTTTTTGAGAAAATACATACAATTTCAGATACATAAACTGTCAGGTGACAGGTTAGCTTTTCCGTTCAGTATACTTGTAAACATAGTAATGCTAGCTAGCACTTGTATAAATTTTAAGTACAAATGTTTCATATTCAAATATTTTCTCTCATGTGTTACTATACTATATATAAATTTGTTCATTTACGTGAAAATTTGAATGCAAAAAGAATTGAATTATGCAATACAAATCAATCTTATATAAGTAAAATTGGTAAATTATTACAAAAAAAAAAGAAGCTCAATTATATCTATCGGAAAGTTTATATAAAGTGCTCTAAAACGAGGCAAATCTAAATACTTTTTTTTCATTGCATTGATTGATCAATATTGTTATTCATTTTATTTTGTTGTTGTTTTATCTTATATGGTCAACAATGCCAAGACATTTTCATTATTATTTATGTGTTAAATTTATTGAAATTTTTATAACATAGTGACTGATAAGCCTTACTAGGCTGGGTATTTCTTTGCATGTACTAACGCTTTTGCAAATGATGTTATTTTAAAATGTATTGTACCTGTCACTTTAATAAATAATATATATATATATATATATATATATATATATACATACACTACTATCTATTCCCTCTAAACTAAACTTCAAGAGAATAAAAAGTTAACGTGTAAAATACTTCATTAACATATCGTAACCATTTGTCAAAATAAACGACATAATAGAATAAACCTTTGCATTTAGTGAACTGATGATGTTTTAACATTTTGTACGAAATCAGAAAATTGGTTGTTTAAACATGGAGTCAAATCAAGATGACGTATTGCAGTGACACATCGTGGGCGAATAGCTGACATAGTATTACTCTGGAAATTGATAGGTATCTCAAAACAACCTGGTCAAGGTATGCTTTTTTCCATTTATAATAGCAAATCGTGAACCAGTGAAGAATATGAGTCCAGACAATTGTTGCAGATTAATTTCACTGTATTTTCGACATGTTACAATGAACCCTATTGGAAATGTAATAGTGGTGTTAAATGTTAAACTCATGTAAAAAGTTTGTCAGCTTCTTGTTTTCCTGTACAGACTTACTCTACTAATAAACTTCATCCCCGATACAACATTTATCGGAGCACTTGATTCAATGATTTGACGTAACATCAATTTAATATCTGACGAGACTTTCGGTTCAAAGATTAATGAGTCAAAAATATACCCAACCAAGGGAATAAACGTGAATAAACGTGAGTTTGTGATTTCGCCTGTTTATGCGTCTATTTGTATTCATGTTTGTGAGCATTATATTAAACTTCAATATTACAACTGTATTTTTGCAAATCCATATCTGAAATATTGACGTACAATGTATATGGTCTTTATCTACAATGATATATAAATGGTATAATTGAATACACGAGTTGTCTCCCTTATTAGATCCAATATCATTACAAAGTTATATTACTACCTACAACAATCGCCTCGGTTCTGCAGTGTAGTGCTTTACACGCAGAAGGTCCTGAGCTCGAGTATCAGCAGAACCAGTAATTTTAATACATTTTCATTTTAGCAGTTTTATCATCAAGAAATTGGTTAATAATATCATTATAAAAGCGCTATTGCTTAATTAGTCACTTTCTGTTAGTTTTCTTTCATTTCGCATTATGTTTCATGGTTTATTTGATAGTATCTCACGTAATTAGTTGATGTCTTGTCTGCATATGCTAGCGAAAAGTATTCATAAGCACCCAACCCCTCCCAACCCCGCCCCCACACGAACACTCAAAATATATGATTTAGGTTTGGTTCAAGGTATCCAACTGAACTTAATCTTTCGCACCAGCCCTTGATTTTGTTGGAAGTTTTGGTAATCTTCTATTAATTAAAATACAATGTTTTTCAATAATTCATATTATTTTCTAAACAAACATAATAACGTTAACTTTGTTAAATTCAATGAAATAAGGCTTCAAGATTGCGATAATATAACCATTTTGTTCCTACGTATGATGTTAATGTCCCATTAAGCGGGACAGTTGTGTATGAGTGGAGTGGTAGCCGCTCACACCAGAGGTTGCAGATTCGATCCCCAGCTTGACACGATGCTTCTCATAAAACACTCAGTAATGGTTCTACCCAGGAAGCGGACTTGAGAGTGATTCATATAAGCTCTGAGCTTTCGTCGCAGTAGAGCTAAAATAAATTAGTATAAATTATTCTCGCGTTTGAACGAGGACAATCTCGCGAGCTTATGTGTCTTGTACTTAGATGATAATACGGCGGAGAAAGAGAGAGGCTTGACGTTACGGTAAAGCAGGGTTAAGCTCCTTAAAGGCACGTTTGTTAATGATCAATGGAGCAACACCTGCTGTTCACCATTTTGTTTATTGTACAGTCCGTATAAAAATCATTAAAAGCATTTTTTATTTTTTTATCGTGTTGACTGTGCCCGTGTATTTAAACGTATCTCGTTGGTCTTATACGTTCATATTTGCAAAGACATTATTGCTAAGATGTATACATTCAAATTATTAATTCTGTAAATGTTTGTTATGTCTTTATTATAAATGTTACTATTCTTTGTTTTTGTTAATTTACTGTTGCGATTGAACTGTCTATGACCTTTGAAAACTATATTTCTGGTTTAGTTTTAATGTGTTGATGTGCCTTTTCCGCCGTTTTCAATGCAGCATTGGTTATAATTATGTATTGCAAAGGTGTCGTAATATGTTTTACCATTTGACACCTTTCCACAAATAGGACGATACATCAATCAAAGTTATTGGACATCATAGAGATGACCAGTTGAATCGATTAAGAATTCGTTGTTGTATCGTGTTAAATGTCCCTTTCAACAATTGTTCAGTCATATCGCGACGTTGTCTTCTTGAGATAGTATTCTGAGCGCTGTCACACTGGAGTATCATGCCGCAGACACTTGGTATGATACCCCACCAAGTCACATTATACTGACACCGGGCCGACCAAACCTAGAGCTATCCTGTAAATGCTGAGCCTCAAGCGAGAGAGCTTTTAGTACCATTTTTTAAGTCTTTTGTATGACCAGGCCGAGGATCGAACCCACGACCTTCCGTATGCAAGGCGGACGCTCTACCACTAGATCACGCTGTGGTAACTCAATTAAGAAAGATTTAAACGTGAACATTGATCCCATATAACACAAATCAGTCGATTATTCCATGTAATTGATAAGTTCATTTATTAATTAAAACATTGCCCAAATGTTACACATATACATACTATAAGCACACAAGTAAATAAATCACATAAGGTAAAAAAATGCGTTTCACAAAACAAAAACTTATGACAAAAATCGTCGTGAACGTAAACCAACAATTATTCATATTATTTTTAATTTCCATTCAAATGAAGTCAAGTTTGCCCAAATCAAATTTTGAATACACAACGCAGGAATTGTGAAATTGACTTGCATCAATTTTTGTCACGAGTTTGTTTTTGAAACACAGCCCTGATCTGACCACACGCGCTCACCACATCAGTTACGACAATCCTCTTTTAACAATGATTTACAATCATATCACGATGATGTAGTATCATTTGAATGATATAGGCAACACTATTTATATACGTATGTATTGACATTTTATATATATGAACTGTATTTAAAATTTAATCAAATTTTAGTCTACTAAAAGTTTTGAAAAAGTACATTAAATTTGTGAGAAAAAATACACTTAGTCTAAATAAAGAAAATATTATCACGTTACAAATTTAAAATATATTAAATATATACTGAACAAAACAGCTAACCAGTCAAATTGTATTTTCAATATCTTCGTCAAATTATTAAGTAGCATTATTAAAATGTGTATACGACATTTACTGACAAATATTATGATACAGACTAGGTCATTGTTATCTTAAATATTCATTCTTATTCCAGTCCAAATTTCAGGGAAATTGCTTTGATACTTTTTGAGAAAATGCATAAAATTTCAAGTAGCTGGATAGATACATAAACTATCTGCTGGCGAGTTGGTTGTTCTTTTCAGTATACGTCTCACTACACAGTTACGCCCCTTTTTTCGTACGGTAGCAAGATTCTTACGCTTAAAAAAACCCATATGTACTTTGATTATGACATATTTTCAAAATGGTTCATAGTGATTGTGATTTCTTGCTGCAGATGAGTAGAGCAAAAGCTCGCATAGCATATACTGCAATAAGACTTATAAAAAAAGTGTTTTTTTCAAAAAAGCTCAGGGTGTCACTACACCCTCTTAAAAATATCAACGTGGACAACCTACCAATTATTGTGCATTTTTATGTGGGTAAACATTCCTGTTATGAAAATAAAAATACTTTAAACAAAATTCTATGTGGAATTCTTTTTTGAAATCCTAGACCTTATTTTATACAGAAAAAAGAATAAAATTCAACTGTGTAGTGAAACCTTATATATATATAAGTATATAAGTAAACCAAAATACCAACAACTAATTAAGAGGCGGTATTAGTATAACAAAAAGAAATATATTGTGATGAGTGCACCGTGCATGTTTTCTGTTACAAACTGACAATTTCCAAATATTTATAAATTTTTGGTTGGATTAGTTTAAATTGATCAAAAATTTATAAATAAAATATGTCACATAAATTCGTTGTAATTAATACAAAAAGAGGATAATATTGATCACCAAAAGTCATATTTTCACGAGTGAAAATATAATTTTTGGTAATCGGTAATCACGAGATGAAATATCATTTGATTTTACACCAAAACAAACAAATTTTCTTTTTATTTTATGTATTTAAATCATTTTTGTTTAATTTTACCTCAATTCACAGTTAGATGCTATTGGATTAATAAAAAATATGAAAGTTATTTTTTTTTAAATTATTTTTTTTAATTAATATGCAACGACAAAAAATATGAACTTTTTTCTCCATAATTTCTCTGTTTGAAACAGTTTATTTCCATGCATAAACCACTGTGAAATCTCTATAATTCATCAAAAAGCATAAAATAGAATGTATATAATAACATGATAATAATTACACAGTCATATGAAATAATAATTAACCTAATGATTTTAAAACTATTAAGTAAACTGACTTTTCCCGTGGCCTCAACAATCATACAATGAACATAAAATTTAAATTAAAATATAAAACAAACATTCACATACTATTGACATATTTAATGACATCACTATGTTTAATGAATGCTTACAAGCAAACACTCTATTTCTAATTAACAACTGTATTTCAGAAGATAAACTTATATACTTTTTAAGCTGTACAGACTAAGTGAAGATCGAATTTCTCTCTACACTTGTAGTCAAACCTGTTTAAGCAGTCAGTTAAGTGTAGGAGCCAATTTGGCATTTTAAGACAGGTTATTGCCTATACAGGTTAATATGCTATGACAGAATAGATATGCGAACTAACAAATATGGCTGCTTAAGACAAGTGACTGTGTAATGGAGGTGACCGCTTCAATAGGCCGGACTATATCATTAATAGCTACTAACTTTACTGATTTTGTCATTTCACCATTTACTTTTTAAAATTTACTAATTTAAAACCAATTTTTTTCCTTCTCAGCTATATTTACTTCTTCGTATATGACATTATATTTTAGTATGGTTATACTTTATTAATATATTACATAATACTATCGAGTGTATCTTCATCATTATACCATACATTAAATTTTTTCATGTAACGATATAAATCTCCTAATTTCTTCTGTTTATGAAAAATATTAGTCTTTCCTTCTGAAGTGTATGTAATCTCGTTTCATTTGTTCGTATAAATTAATAAATCATTCAATTATAGGAAATTCACAACGTATGTCAAAGCAAGTTATATAAATTCATAATAAAACACTCTCATGATAGTTTATATATTTGTTTATTTTTGGCTAAAGTACTTTTATTGTCAGTTTGATTATACGAGTTTCTTAAGTAATCTATATCGGTATTCTAACTGTTTTACCGATACCACAGCATTATATTTAGGTCCATGTCCAACACTTCCAATTTGACGGGTTTACCCTCCATGGTGCTTTGGTGGTCGTGATGGGATTGACATTTCCGTTTTTGTCGGACAGTATTTCTTGAGTATGTCCATATGTATTTTCTTTCCGGTCTTTTCGCAAACTTTGTCCATATTAACAAATTCAGCATTAGACATAACAAGGTCCTTTGACGCGATAAAACAATCAGAAATTGTATCTTTTTCTCTAGACTTTTCCCACGTTTTTACAACAGTTTGTTGACACTTGAAGACTTGCAACTTAAACAAATGTCTAATCGGTGTCTGTGAACCACTTGTCATGCTCGGGAGAAAACCGTGATTTTCGAACTCCGGTTGCACTGCTTTGAGAAATGCTTCGTTCCCATCTCTGCTTAGCTTTTTAACGATAGCTTCGACTGATTGCATGTCGAGTGTCATTTCTCCAGCAATCAAAATTGGAGCTCCTGTTGCCATTGCAAGCCTCTGGGAAAACGTCACTATGCTTTCCATGAGAGTCTGCTGGGCAGTACTCGTTGTAGAAAACAAGTCGTACTTCCATGTTATTACTGAAAATCGTTTCAAAACAGACTGTACGGGCTTTAATGCTTTGGCTTCGACAAAAGGACAAACAATTTTGTTCAAATCAAAACCATGCAGATCGTTGCACAGTGATTCCACTCTGACAGACGGTTGCTTCATTTCGATTTTGTTCCAGTCGTACAGAAGAACGGTTTTGTCGTTTTGCGGGGACATGAACTGTCCGTAATTAACGACAACGTTTTTCTTCAATGCATCATCGTCTCCCGGAAGTAGGCATATGTGTGGTTCCATGCCCTCCAATATGTCCCTTAAATACGATCCTCTAGCCCCACGGGAAAGGTTCATTAAACCTTTTCTGGAAGCGTTCATACTAATAATGGAGATGTTATCATGCCCCATGGTTGTATATAAACCTGAAATATAAAGAAAATGTTTTCTTTTATTTTGAAAAAATAAATAGAAGATTTGTTTATTTTTGGTGTAAGATCGAATTATAATTCATCAAGTGATCACAAAAAGTCATATTCCCATATAAGAATATCATTTTTGGTGATCACGAGATGAACAATCTTTTTATCTTACACTTAAACAAACACATTTCCTTTTTAGTTTATGTATTTGTGTAAAGTCTTATCTATTTACGAATAGCTTCCTTAATATCATGTATTAACCTCAATTCGCCATAAGATATCATTGAGTGAAATAAAAAAAAGATTAAAGTACCTTTTTAAAAAAATAAATTCTTTTTTTTTTTTTTTTTTTTGAAATAAAAATAATATTCAAGGACAAAACATAAACATAAATAATCCACTGAGAAGTGTTAATAATTCCTCAAAAAGCATAAAGTAATACGGTGTAACTGCTAAGTTGTTAAATGATCAATTGATTGAATATTTAGCGTCATTTTTATGCCATCGAGGGCTAACAGACGATCAGCTAGCCTAACCACTGTTTCTTCGGACTAACCAGTACTCGAGCACACCCAATCTTTGCAAGTAACTGATAACTTTCCTACTTGAATCAGCGGTGAGAGACGAAGGATAATGAGACACAATGTCGTATATCAATCATCACGGAGACTGTTACCGGGTGGGGATTCGAACTCACGACTCCTGGATTGATCGTCAGACGCGTAACTGACTGAGCTAGTCGGACCCGGCTCTAAGTTGTTAAAACTAGCGTAAAGCTGTTAAAACAAGCGTATAAAATGTTAATAGTTTCAATAACTTTGAAGAATATAAACACAAAAACTAGTCCGAAATATCGGCATTGTGTAAAACATAAAGTTGAGTTGAAAATCTAGTCTGGTGTAAAATTATAGGGCTATGTCGTTTTTCAGGGTTAAATATATACTATCAGTGAGAATATAAACTATCCCACAATACCTTATCTACTTACAAACAATCAACAGCTGTTGCGTAAAACCATGTCATATATTTACACAAAATGTATGCTATAAAACGTTTAAATTTTGCGTCTTACTTTTATACAAATTCGTTATCACTTTAGGGAATAATTGTTCAATATGGTGTTGTTTCATGGATACGAAATAAGTAAACTGTTCTGCACCATTTATACACCTATCATAAAACTGGAAATGTTGATAGAGGAAATCAACACAATATCATATATCTCGAATACTGAGATATCATTCATAATAACATATGGCACGTTATCCTCAATAATAGATCTTATACAAGTTAAAAAAGTATTGATAAATATTAAACTCAACATTACATCCCAGACTCTAGAGTTAACTATTCCATACTCCTGCATAGTTCTACGTACTCCTACCCACCCTGAATTATACTCAATGTCGGACATAGCACGCTCTTTGAAAAAACATACAACACAGTAGGTCTAATACATAAACCTTTTATGAATACTTGATATACATTTTTTTGATAAACAGTCATAGTGCCGTAGTTCAATTAAATATTTCAATTTTACAAAAAGTCAAAATGAAATGCTAACTAAAATGATTAGAATATCAAACTATTTAAACCTACCTTGACAATTAATTATAAAAACAAAAGTCCTTGATATCTAATAATTATGTTAACTCGTATGTCCTTCCCTCTTGGATTTATAACTGCGAATGGCCTGAAGCGTTTGTAATCCTTCTATTTATATATCGAAGCCGCTGGAACATTGCACCATCAAGGGATTCCCGCGGGTAAATCCATTGACACTCTTAATCTGGCCGATTGCATAATCTACATGTTTTACCATTTGACGTAATGTGTTTTTCATGTTAAAAAAATACAATGCATCCTAAAGTTATCACGCAATGCGTGTTAATATAAGTTTAAACCAATCAGAAAAAAATAATATAAGATAACGTTAGCAAACGTTTAGTCATCCCCAATTCTAATTATGATAACTTTATATAACGTTATTTTTATCTACCGGATGACGGTTGATTGTTTGATAACGATCTGATCCAATTATCGTGTCGTTTCACGTAGTTTCATTTCATGAAATATTACTTCTAGTTTTTGCTACTTCCATGGCTTAAAATTCAATATCATCTAACTAATTATAGAGCATTAACCATGAAAACATAGTTGTACCCTACTCGAAAACAATTTGGACGTAGTTCTTAAGAAATATATATGTATTCCATAGATTGCAAATATAAATGAATAATGTTATCAAAATGTCATCGAAACCATGTGCGTTTAATATGTTTTGAAAAAAACAACAACAAAAAAATAAATTAAACACCTGCTAAAAGTAAAACGCTATATGGTCGGAGGGTCGTGGTTTGATCCTCTGGCACAACTATGTGTGGGGCGGTGTCGTAGTTTCCGCATATGCTTAGTTCTGGTTCTTCGATCGTGATTTGTTTAATTTGTAAGAGCTTTTTTCACAATCGAAGTAAAATATAAAAGTTTAAACAAATATTATTGGCCAACATACCGTGTATCAGTAAGCACTATAAATAGAAGCATTGAATGTTATTTCTTTTTCGTAGAATAACGTCAAATCCGAAAGTACACTGTACTACATGTTGTTAAAGTGACAAGCGGCAAAGTTGACCGATATTCACGCATCCGATTTACATCTTAGCTCTAGTCTATATATAGAATCGTCCGAATGAGGGGGCCGTTTCAGAAACGTTCGTTAGTTTACAACCTCTTAACAGTTATAGTTGTAAAAAATATCGGAAAATTCGTTTAGTGTGCCGCTTATTTATTTTAATATCTTTTGTAAGGATTATAAAGAGTATTCTTTCTGAAATTTGCAAACATACTGCGTCAATGAAACGTTATTTAATGTCACAATTTATTCGTATGAAATGTTTGAGGTCTCACTTTAGAATTACCCCCTTTACATGACGGTTCTTACGCCCAAGAAATAAGAACTGTGTAAAGCGGTTGGGCATTTTTTTCGTTGAAAATGCATAAAATGTCGTTTTTCTTTGTGCATATGGGAACATTGGAACATTATATGATTTCTGCCAAGTTTTGATATCATTGGGAACTGTTTGATGAAGCTTAAACAGTTTAAAGATACGTACTGATACAATGAAACAAATGGGCAGAATTGTCAAAAATGAAGGGGTGCCATCAAACCATGGATATTGTGAAAAAGCAACTTGGTCAACCCAATGTTTTTTTTCTCATAATTTGACCAACAGTGGACTATCTATTGGAACAAGGCACTTTAAGAACCATTGGTAATGAATCCAGTGTTCCAGAAGTGCATTTCTCTATATGTGGAACAGTAAAACATCAATTGCTGTGTGAGACGTTAAGAATTCCGAAGGTTGGTGAAACTGGTCCCCGTTCTATTAACAACAGGAAAGTCCATGCCTGTCCCTCAATTCACGGCAATTAAACTTTCTCTGAATTAACTGACCAATGAGCGTGCTTAAATGCGTTGCTATAAACGGACCCTATCGGGGGAGCTTAAGCACCTTACCACAGGTATTATGTCTCAAGTATTATCATTTGAACTGAAATACCATCTTTGATAAATGAGCGTCATACCAGTTTCGGAAAAACGTGTGTATGAATAAAACATATGTCTACTGAAAAGAGTTTAACACAATTTTCAACGCTATATATTATATTTGGCATATCAAGTTTTATTGTCGGAGGAAGACATCAGAATGAATCTGAGAACAATCTACGTCTTACCACTAGTAATTACCAACCTTTCTCGCATACTTTCCTTTTTGACAGAGTCATGCCCGAACGAAGAGGTAGGTTGTTATAAAGCGATAGTGCCTTGGACAACTTGGCCACAGAGAATCAAAACATTATATAAAAAGTTGAAAGTGCCCTAAATAATTTCCAATTACACAGATTCAAGATGATGAAACTGTTTTAGTACCTTTTATCATATCTGACAACGAACATATAAAACAATGCTCTTCGATCATTTACAAGAGTTGTATCCCTTTCCAAAAATAAATTGGGTTTGCATACATACTAGCATAATCTTATTTCAGATTTGCATCATGTAGATATTTAGTTTACTGTTTCTCTTTATTCAAATATCTCACAGCAGAAATGACACAAATAAATAATAGACTAATGAAGCGCAGACCATTTTCAAAAAATGAAAAAGCAGTGTGGCAAGTGTAAGACCCAGATATCTGCAGTGCATGTGACCAACAACAAAAGCACGTTTATCTAAAATGATATATTGTCTATTTATAGTTAGAATCGTCCAATACAGGTAGGTTTTGTTTGTTTAATTTATGTAACGAATAAATCTACTGTCATACAAGAAATGACTCAGCTATATTTAACAGTATTAAACTAAGGAATGGCCAATGACACACATTTTCAATAAATATATATAAAAAAGTGTTTTAAATGTTGTCCTACTTTCTTAGCCAATACAATTGGTCAATAGATGTTGATCTCAGCCAATAAAATCGTTCCAGGACCAGGAACGAGAAAGTAGATCAACATTTAAGATCAACATTACATAGTTTAAATCACCTTAACTGGATAAATGATACAATCTTTATAGGATGTTCAATAACTGCTTTAAACCCGTTAATACTGTAATAATATTGTATTTCTCAACAAATTTCACTTTGACATTTAATTCAGATGTGCAAAATAACAATGACAATGGTGTATAGTATGTCACTGTCTTTAGGAATGATCGTAATCATGTAAATATATGTACGATATCTATTTTCTCTGAATATTGACATACCTAACAGCCGGCGTGTCCTTCCTCATATGGATACCTATACTTATTATGTCTCAGTTTAATACTTAAATTACTTGTTTATTGTCATTATATATTTTGTCTATCCTCTCGTAACTACTATGTTAATACTTGTAAGAAAGAAAAAAGAGTATATATATAAGCACGGTAGATTCATATATGACAAAATTAACTAATTTTTCAACAATAAAAATTGTTGCATGGTATTCTAAACAACATTTAATCAAAAGTTGTCAATTTTATGACCCATTTCGATATAGACAGTGTTAACTTACTTCTTTTATTTCATCTTGCTGATTTTTATAGCAGAGGAAGCCACGTATATAATATGTAAATGATATTATAAGATATAATATATATATATAGGTGTCCTTACTATGTATTGCTTTGAGTCATTTCGATACTATACTTGCTAGTATTACAAAAAGAACGGGAGATACTATACTTGCTAGTATTACAAAAAGAACGTAACGTAATTCCTAATACAGTTTGTAAAGTCTGAAATTCCTGAAATAAATTCTATATAAAAATTTCATTTTCTCTAAATAATTTCTTGAACCCATAATATATCAAATGAATACATATTTGAAATCATAACACATCTTTGCTCATTGGTAGATATGGAAACATGCAAAATGATATATAGCATTTCAAACATTTAAGTTGAGGAAAATTTCAATTTGAGATATTTAGAGAAAACCGGGCCAGGTCAAGATTTCACGAAAATACTACAGTCTGTTAGTATCTTATAAAAAATACCTCAAAGGTATGCTCAATTTCTGTTTGAGTTTAAGTAAAAAAAAACGGACAAAAGTATGTTCGAGAGACCGCGGTCAGGTAATAAATCGTAGCAAATAATTGCCTTTAGTACGATTTTATTAGATTCACTATTCATATGTGAGTTTTTTTATTTTGTGTAGTTACTTACGAAATTATCTCAATAAAAAAGCTTCATTAAACGTGTGATCATAGTCTGCGTATATTTGTACAAACTGCCTCAAACACACTGTGCTACATACATTCATTCGCAAACAAATATTGCACCAAGCACAGTTTAAGATACAATACACCATTGTATCAAATGTGCATATGTATTCTATCTTATATAGTACGGCAAACCTGTCGCAATGAATACAGTAAGAGATATATGATACACGACTGACATCTTTTGAGAAATCCGATATTATTTATATAGTACTATACATGTATCACTTGTCAGCCATCTAGGTTCTGTAGTGTAGTGGTTATCACGTCTGCTTTACACGCAGAAGGTCCTGAGTTCGAGCCTCAGCAGAACCAGTTATTTTAGTGAATTATTTATTACAAAATTGTTGAGTTAAGATAAAAAGTTTATGACTAAAATAACATTTTGATATAAACAATTCCTTATTGATTTACGTTATTATCAAGCCGCTACTGTTTCACCATATCTCGGGTATTCTATTGTATTCCTACCAAAACAAAAGCTTGCATTCAGTTGTGGACATACATCTAGATAACATCGAATGCGTTGTTTTCTCAGTGACATAATTCTATATATAAACACACATGCTATCGCTCGAAATAAATATTTCAATTCAGTTGTGCAATAAATTTAAAATCCATGTTTATATATAAAAATAAAAATTAAAGTGAAAATTAAAAATGAAATTAAGCAAATTTTCTGAACATATGGATTGTGAAATATTATTTAGACAAAAAATAATAGTTTCTTAGAAATATATGTTGTTCATACATTGTAACGTATTCATGCTACATGTAACAGACTACATTGAATGTCGTATAACATATTCTATTACATGTAGTATACTATCTCATAACGTACTCTGTCACATGTAGCATACTATGCTGATTGCAACTTACTTAAGTACAAATAAAAACACTTTATTGAGTGTATAACTTACAATATCACATGTAGCATGCTAAACTGAATGTAATGTAACATCCAATATCACACATAGCAAACTACTTTGAATGACACGTAACGTACAGCATCACATGTAGCAAACTACTTTGATGGACACGTAACGTACAACATCACACGTAGCAAACTACTTTGAATGACACGTAATGTACAACATCACATGTAGTAAACTACTTTGAATGACACATAACGTACAACATCACATGAAGCAAACTATATTGAATGTAACGTAACATTCAATATCACACGTAGCAAACAACATTGTATGGCACGTTACACCCACTATCAAATGAAGCAAACTATATTGAACGGCACGTATCATCCAATATCACACGTAGCAAACTATATTGAACGGCACGTAACATCCAATATCACACGCAGCAAACTATATTTAATGGAAGGTAACATCCAATATCACATGTAACAAACTATATTGAATGACACGTAACGTACACTATCACGTGTAGCAAACTTTACTAAATGGCACTTTACGTACAATATCACATGTAGCAAACTATATTGAATGATAGGAACTTACAATATTACAGGAAGCAAACTATATTGAATGACACGTAACGTACAATATTACATGTAGCAAACTATATAAAATGACACGTAACATCCGATATCACATGTTGCAAACTATATTGAATGACACAAAACATCCAATTTCACATGTAGCAAACTATATTGAATGACACGTAATGTACAATATCACATGTAGCAAACTATATTGAATGACACGTAACGTACAATATTACATGTATCAAACTATATTGAATGACACAAAACATCCAATTTCACATGTAGCAAACTATATTGAATGACACGTAATGTACAATATCACATGTAGCAAACTATATTGAATGACACGTAACGTACAATATCACATGTATCAAACTATATTGAATGACACAAAACATCCAATTTCACATGTAGCAAACTATATTGAATGACACGTAATGTACAATATCACATGTAGCAAACTATATTGAATGACACGTAACGTACAATATCACATGTATCAAACTATATTGAATGACACAAAACATCCAATTTCACATGTAGCAAACTATATTGAATGACACGTAATGTACAATATCACATGTAGCAAGCTATATTGAATGACTCGTAACGTACAATATCACATGTATCAAACTATATTGAATGACACAAAACATCCAATTTCACATGTAGCAAACTATATTGAATGACACGTAATGTTGAATATCACATGTGCCAACTATATTGAATGACACGTAACGTACAATATCACATGTAGCAAGCTATATTGAATGACACGTAACGTACAATATCACATGTAGCAAACTATATTGAATGACACGTAACATCTAATATCATATGTAGCAAACTATATTGAATGACACGTAACGAACAATACCACATGTAGCAAACTATATTGAATGACAAGTAACATCCAATTTCACATGTAGCAAACTATATTGAATGACACGTTACATACAATATCACATGTAGTAAACTATTTTGAATGACACTTAACGTATATTATCACATGTAGCAAACTATATGAATCACACGTTACGTACAATAGCACATGTAGCAAACTATATTGAATGAAACGTGACGTCCAATAACAAACTCAGCAAACTATATTGAATGAAACGTTCTAAATAATATCACATGTAGCAAACTATATTGAATGACACGTTACATAACATATCACATGTAGCAAACTATATTGAATGACACGTTACGTACAATATCACATGTATCAAACTATATTGAATGACACAAAACATCCAATTTCACATGTAGCAAACTATATTGAATGACACGTAATGTTGAATATCACATGTGCCAACTATATTGAATGACACGTAACGTACAATATCACATGTAGCAAGCTATATTGAATGACACGTAACGTACAATATCACATGTAGCAAACTATATTGAATGACACGTAACATCTAATATCATATGTAGCAAACTATATTGAATGACACGTAACGAACAATACCACATGTAGCAAACTATATTGAATGACAAGTAACATCCAATTTCACATGTAGCAAACTATATTGAATGACACGTTACATACAATATCACATGTAGTAAACTATTTTGAATGACACTTAACGTATATTATCACATGTAGCAAACTATATGAATCACACGTTACGTACAATAGCACATGTAGCAAACTATATTGAATGAAACGTGACGTCCAATAACAAGCTTAGCAAACTATATTGAATGAAACGTTCTAAATAATATCACATGTAGCAAACTATATTGAATGACACGTTACATAACATATCACATGTAGCAAACTATATTGAATGACACGTTACGTACAATATCACATGCAGCACACAATATTGAATGACACGTAACGAACAATACCACATGTAGCAAACTATATTGAATGACACGTTACATCCAATTTCACATGTAGCAAACTATATTAAATGACACGTAATGTACAATATCACATGTAGCAAACTATATTCAATGACACGTAACATATAATATCACTTGTATCAAACTATATTGAATGACGCGTAAAGTACAATATCACATGTAACAAACTATAATGAATGACACTTAATGTACAATATCACATGTTGCAAACTATATTGAATGACACGTAATGTACAATATCACATGTAGCAAACTATATTGAATGACACGTAATATACAATATAACATGTAGCAAACTATATTGAATGACACGTAACATCCAATATCACATGTAGCAAACTATATTGAATGACACGTAACGTATAATATCACATGTAACAAACTATATTGAATGACACGTAATGTACAATATCACATGTAGCAAACTATATTGAATGACACGTTACATCCAATTTCACACGTAGCAAACTATATTGAATGACACGTAACATACAATATCAAATGTAGCAAACTATATTGAATGACACGTAACATATAATATCACATGTATCAAACTATATTGAATGACGCGTAAAGTACAATATCACATGTAATAAACTATAACGAATGACACGTAATGTACAATATCTCATGTTGCAAACTATATTGAATGACACGTAATGTACAATATCACATGTAGCAAACTATATTGAATGACACGTTACATCCAATTTCACATGTAGCAAACTATATTGAATGACACATAACGTACAATATCACATGTAGCAAACTATATTGAATGACACGTAACATATAATATCACATGTATCAAACTATATTGAATGACGCGTAAAGTACAATATCACATGTAACAAACTATAATGAATGACACGTAATGTACAATATCACATGTTGCAAACTATATTGAATGACACGTAACGTATAATATCACATGTAACAAACTATATTGAATGACACGTAATGTACAATATCACATGTAGCAAACTATATTGAATGACACGAAACGTATAATATCACATGTAACAAACTATATTGAATGACACGTAATGTACAATATCACATGTAGCAAACTATATTGAATGACACGTAACGTATAATATCACATGTTGCAAACTATATTGAATGACACGTAACGTATAATATCACATGTAGCAAACTATATTGAATGACACGTAACGTACAATATCACATGTAGCAAACTATATTGAATGACACATAACATATAAAATCACATGTATCAAACTATATTCAATTACGCGTAAAGTACAATATCACATGTAATAAACTATAATGAATGACACGTAATGTACAATATCTCATGTTGCAAACTATATTGAATGATACGTAATGTACAATATCACATGTAGCAAACTATATTGAATGACACGTTACATCCAATTTCACATGTAGCAAACTATATTGAATGACACGTAACGTACAATATCTCATGTAGCAAACTATATTGAATGACAGGTAACATATAATATCACATGTATCAAACTATATTGAATGACGCGTAAAGTACAATATCACATGTAACAAACTATATTGAATGACACGTAATGTACAATATCACATGTTGCAAACTATACTGAATGACACGTAACATATAATATCACATGTAACAAACTATATTGAATGACACGTAATGTACAATATCACATGTAGCAAACTATATTGAATGACACGTAACGTATAATATCACATGTAACAAACTATATTGAATGACACGTAATGTACAATATCACATGTAGCAAACTATATTGAATGACACGTGACATCCAATATCAAACTTAGCAAACTATATTGAATGAAACGTTCTAAATAATATCACATGTAGCAAACTATATTGAATGACACGTTACATATCATATCACATGTAGCAAACTATATTGAATGACATGTTACGTACAATATCACATGCAGCACACAATATTGAATGACACGTAACGAACAATACCACATGTAGCAAACTATATTGAATGACACGTTACATCCAATTTCACATGTAGCAAACTATATTAAATGACACGTAATGTACAATATCACATGTAGCAAACTATATTGAATGACACGTAACATATAATATCACTTGTATCAAACTATATTGAATGACGCGTAAAGTACAATATCACATGTAACAAACTATAATGAATGACACGTAATGTACAATATCACATGTTGCAAACTATATTGAATGACACGTAATGTACAATATCACATGTAGCAAACTATATTGAATGACACGTAACGTATAATATCACATGTAACAAACTATATTGAATGACACGTAATGTACAATATCACATGTAGCAAACTATATTGAATGACACGTTACATCCAATTTCACATGTAGCAAACTATATTGAATGACACGTAACGTACAATATCACATGTAACAAACTATATTGAATGACACGTAACATATAATATCACATGTATCAAACTATATTGAATGACACATAAAGTACAATAGCACATGTAATAAACTATAATGAATGACACGTAATGTACAATATCTCATGTTGCAAACTATATTGAATGACACGTAATGTACAATATCACATGTAGCAAACTATATTGAATGACACGTTACATCCAATTTCACATGTAGCAAACTATATTGAATGACACGTAACGTACAATATCACATGTAGCAAACTATATTGAATGACACGTAACATATAATATCACATGTATCAAAATATATTGAATGACGCGTAAAGTACAATATCACATGTAATAAACTATAATGAATGACACGTAATGTACAATATCTCATGTTGCAAACTATATTGAATGACACGTAATGTACAATATCACATGTAGCAAACTATATTGAATGACACGTTACATCCAATTTCACATGTAGCAAACTATATTGAATGACACGTAACGTACAATATCACATGTAGCAAACTATATTGAATGACACGTAACATATAATATCACATGTATCAAATTATATTGAATGACGCGTAAAGTACAATATCACATGTAACAAACTATATTGAATGACACGTAATGTACAATATCACATGTAGACACGTAACGTATAATATCACATGTAACAAACTATATTGAATGACACGTAATGTACAATATCACATGTAGCAAACTATATTCAATGACACGTAACGTATAATATCACATGTAACAAACTATATTGAATGACACGTAATGTACAATATCACATGTAGCAAACTATATTCAATGACACGTAACATATAATATCACATGTTGCAAACTATATTGAATGACACGTAACGTATAATATCACATGTAGCAAACTATATTGAATGACACGTAACATACAATATCACATGTAGCAAACTATATTGAATGACACGTAACATATAATATCACATGTATCAAACTATATTGAATGACGCGTAAAGTACAATATCACATGTAACAAACTATAATGAATGACACGTAATGTACAATATCACATGTTGCAAACTATATTGAATGACACGTAACGTATAATATCACATGTAACAAACTATAATGAATGACACGTAATGTACAATATCACATGTAGCAAACTATATTGAATGACACGTAACGTATAATATCACATGTAACAAACTATATTGAATGACACGTAATGTACAATATCACATGTAGCAAACTATATTGAATGACACGTTACATCCCATTTCACATGTAGCAAACTATATTGAATGACACGTAACGTACAATATCACATGTAGCAAACTATATTGAATGACCCGTAACATATAATATCACATGTATCAAACTATATTGAATGACACGTAACGTACAATATCACATGTAGCAAACTATATTGAATGACCCGTAACATATAATATCACATGTAACAAACTATAATGAATGACACGTAATGTACAATATCACATGTTGCAAACTATATTGAATGACACGTAATGTACAATATCACATGTAGCAAACTATATTGAATGACACGTAATATACAATATAACATGTAGCAAACTATATTGAAAGACACGTAACATCCAATATCACATGTAGCAAACTATATTGAATGACACGTAACGTATAATATCACATGTAACAAACTATATTGAATGACACGTAATGTACAATATCACATGTAGCAAACTATATTGCATGACACGTTACATCCAATTTCACATGTAACAAACTATATTGAATGACACGTAACGTACAATATCACATGTAGCAAACTATATTGAATGACACGTAACATATACTATCACATGTATCAAACTATATTGAATGGCGCGTAAAGTACAATATCACATGTAACAAACTATAATGAATGACACGTAATGTACAATATCTCATGTTGCAAACTATATTGAATGACACGTAATGTACAATATCACATGTAGCAAACTATATTGAATGACACGTAATATACAATATAACATGTAGCAAACTATATTGAATGACACGTAACATCCAATATCACATGTAGCAAACTATATTGAATGACACGTAACGTATAATATCACATGTAGCAAACTATATTGAATGACACATAACGTATTATATCACATGTATCAAACTATATTGAAAGGCGTGTAAAGTACAATATGTCATGTAACAAACTATAATGAATGACATGTAACGTACAATGTCACATGTAGCAAACAATATTGAATGACACGTAATATACAATATAACAAGTAGCAATCTATATTAAATGACACGTAACATCCAATATCACATGTAGCAAACTATATTGAATGACACGTAACGTACAATATTACATGAAGTAAACTATATTGAATGACACGTAACATCCAATATCACATGTATCAAACTATATTGAATGACACTTAACATCCGATATCATATGTAGCAAACAATATTGGATGCCACGTAACGTCCAATATCACATGTAACAAACTGTATTGAATGACACGTAACGTACAATATCACATGTAACGAACTATATTGAATGACACGTAACGTACAGTATCACATGTAGAAAACTATATTGAATTACACGTAATATCCAATATCACATGTAGCAAACGATATTGGATGCCACGTAACGTCCAATATCACATGTAGCAAACTGTATTGAATGACACGTAACGTACAATATCACATGTAACGAACTATATTTAATGACACGTAACGTACAATATCACATGTAGCAAACTATAATGAATGACACGTTAAGTAAAATATCACATGTAGCAAACTATATTGAATGGCACGTAATGACAATATCAAATGTAGCAAACTATATTGAATGACACGTAACGTACAATATCACATGTAGCAAACTATATTGAATGACAATTAACATCCAATATCACATGTAGCAAACTATATTGAATGACACGTAACGTACAATATCACATGTAGCAAACTATATTGAATTTCACGTAACGTACAATATCACATGTTGCATACTTTGTCAATTGTAATTAAACAACATTTTAGTATGGTAAGATTTACAGTTCTCTCCCAAGTAAACACCGAAATGAAATGAAAGAGTTTCGAAAGAGACATTGAGAACCATGTAATACACTCATAATATCTGCAACAACACCAGCAAGTAGCCCTTATTACATATAATACAATATACAAAAAATACACCCCCTCATATTACGGTAGCAAGATTATTACGCTCAAGAAATTAGAGTTGTGTAAAGCGGTTGGGCATTCTAGTTTGATGAAACTGCATAAAATGTCATATTTCTTTGCTCATGTGGAAATACTGGAACATTTTCACGATTTCTGCCAAGTTTGGATGTCAAAAATTAAGGGGCGCCATCAAACCATTGGAATTGTGAAAAAAAATCAACCTGGTCAACCCGATATGTTTTTCTGCATAATTGGACCAAGAGAGGACTATCTACTTTGAGAACCATTGGTTATATTTCTGAGTGTTCCTGAAGTTCTTTTCTCTAAATGTGGAACAGTAAAAAAATAATTTTGTGAGACGTTAATACTTCCGAAGGTTAGTGAGACTGGCCTCAGTTCTATTAACAGCAGGAAAGTCGATGCCTGTCCCTCGATACATGGCAATTAATTTTTTTATAAATGTGGAACAGTAAAAAAAAAAATTGTGAGACATTAAGACTTCCGAATGCGCTGTTATTCAACGGGCCCAATCGGGAGAGCCGGGTCAGTTCTACAGACTACCTTAGCACGTAAAACCAAAGATAAATGTTGTGTCCCAAGTATTACCATCTGAAATATCATGTTAAATCAATGAGCGTCATACCGGATTTGGAAGCACGTACGTATGAATACAACATATTTTTATTGAATGGAGTTAAACACAATTTTCAACACTACATATTATATATGTCTTATCAAGTTTTATTGGCAGAGGAAGACCTCAGAATGTATCTTAGAACAAACTACTTGTAAGTGCCAACCTTTCTAGCATACTTTTTTTTCCGTCACCGATTTGGATGACCCATTTATTCTCCCCGTCCTAGGTGTGCGGGGTCGGGGAAGACCATCCCGCTACACACCTTACAATTTCAAAATAAATAAATATATCTTTATCAATAGCATAGAAAAATAATTCATCACATTAATTCATCTTTCATTGCTCATTTATGTAAATGTATAATACTTTATAATTGTAAATATATTACTTGATCTTTATTAAGAATGGGGAGAATTAATAGTAAAAAAAGAAAAGAAAGGTGAAGATAATAATAATAATTAAAAGATATTGGGGAAAGGGTATGCCCAGGGGGTTGGGGTGCCAAAAGAGGTTGAAGCAAATATCAAAAACATTTACAGTTCACATCCAAGTTTATTTGTTTTTTTAAAAAAATGAAGAGAAACTAATAACAAAAAACAGATGACATAAAAATATGTTATTTTACAGATATAAGTTTAAGTATGTTACTCCAGTCTTCCTCAAATTTGTCAGATAGTCCGTTCTTAACAGATATACATCTATTTACGTCAAACATGGATTTCATACTCGTCAGGAGTCCTTTATAGGAAGGAATGGCATTCAAGCATCTACTTCCATAAATGTATCGTTTTATCTCAGGAATTAACAAGTTGTCTGTTAATGTTCTTTTATCATTTTTTTGAAATCCTAAAAAGAAGCTGAGTTTCATTCCATTGTACTTGAATATTTATATTATTTAGATGCATCATTCCATTTGATAAAGTTTTTGTGTATGAGAGCAATGCCAAAAGATATGTTGCAATGTTTCTGTTTGTTTCTTACAAAAAGTACATTTTTCATTTGATTTAATCTTTATCAAAGTGAGGTACATATTAGTGGGGAGGATTCGATGTAGAAGTCGATATTGTAACCATTGGAGTTTAGTGTCTCTTGTTACTTGGAAAGGAATGTTATAGTATATATACCAATCATTTTCATCTTTATCATACATTTCATTCCATTTATTCTGACCTGTTGGCTTCTCATTATTTCTATTTAAAATGTCATACATTGGTTAGTCCCAGTTTTGTTTTTCAGAATTGGAAACACATGTGATGGAATGAAAGGATTTGGTTCCTTTTTTTGTTTACTTTTCAGTTTATTGACTTTTTTAAATTGTTTGATAGCCGTTGTCATACCGAGCAATTGTAGATAGTTAATTTTGATATCTGTAATTTTCTCAAAATCTTCTTTTGTGTAGAATTTACCAGTAATATCAATTAAGTCATTTATATACATTATGCCTTTATCATACCAACTTTTAAGAAAAACACTATGTTTTCCAATCAATATATGATGATTATAAAAAAGTGGCATTTTTAGAAATTTTACATAACTATCTACTTTGTAACTATTTAAAAAAGCTGCAAATGAGTTTAGAACATCTTTCCAAAAGTTGTTTTTATATATTTAAGTAACTTCTCTGGGTAATGTTTACCACAAATTAAAACTTTATTTAAATCAAAATATGAGTTACACAAGTGTTGCCACAACCCATCTGAATTGGTATGTCTCCTGATCCAAGTAATTGTTAGGCTACATATAATAGCCTTTAAATTGATCATTTTCATATCTCCTTCAAGAAAATGTTTTGTAATAACTGAACTTTTAATATTTGCTGGACCATGCCAAAGAAATTTGTATAAAATGTCATTTATTTGCTTGATATGATTGTCCTCTGGACTTGGAATAGAAATAAAAAGATGGTTAAGTGACGGAATTAATAAACTTTTAATTACAGTTATTTTTCCTTTTGGAGTTAAAAATCTTCTATTCCAAAAGCCGATTGAGTTTTTAATTTTTTCTATTTTTTCATTATAATTTAACATAATTATTTTATTACAATCCACATTAAATTTTATTCCAAGTAACTTAAAATCAGTTTGACCACATGACAGTTTCCATCTGTGAAAATATTTGTGAAAAACAGTGTAATTCTGAAAGGGTTTCATTAAGTGAGCTATCTGAACCATCTAACAGTACTGAAGTATCATTTGCAAATTGCGATAGTTTATATTCTGTATTATCTATATTAATTCCATTAATATTATTATTCTTTTTTATTTTTATGGTAAGGATTTCACCACAAAGAATGAATATATAAGGTGACAAGGGATCTCCTTGACGACAACCGCAACCTATACTGAAAACATCAGATAAAAACCCGCATTGACTTACATATGATTGTATGTTATTATAAAATAATTTTATACAGTTTTGTATGGATTCTCCAAATTTAAAAAAGCGTAGAGTCTTTCAATAAAAGACCAAGATAATGTATCGAAAGTTTTCTCAAAATCAATTAGCAGTAATAATCCTAGTATATTTTTATCTATATGCATTACATCATATAATAATCTAGTGTTATCACCCATATATCTGCTTTTTATCAAGCTAGTTTGTTCTTTACTTATAAGCTTGTTTAAAACAGTTTTAATTCTATTTGCTGAAGCTATTTTGTATACAACATTAAGTAGGTTAATTGGCCTCCAATTGTTTAGAAGATTACGGCCTCTACATATGTAATTTTCCTTCTATACTGTTGGATTCGTCTGGCGATAATTTTGGCACGTCAGTATATTTGATATCATTTTCAAGGTCAATATCTGTGATCATTTTCAAGAATAAAAATTTCATAAAAGGATTTTGTTGCTTTAAAAATATCTGATTGATTATCAATAATGTCTCCATTATCTTTTACTATTTTTGGAATAATTTTGCTCACAAAATTATTTATTTCTAAATTGTAAAAAAAAAATGTTGGTTTTTCACCTTCGTCAACCCACTTAGCTTTAGATCCCACTATATGTCCTTTTTCTTTGTCATTACGTAACACTTCCAAATCATTCTTTAATTTTGTTAATTCATTAACCTTACTTTGGTTTCTAGCATAGTTGACCGAGTCGTGCTCGAACCCAAAACCTCAGCGTCAAAAGGTAAGTGGTTATAAGTCGACAGTGCCTTGAACAACTTGTCCACAGAGAACTAGGGGTGCGTTTCACAAAAAAACTTACGACAAAATTCGTCGTAAACGTAAACAAACACTTATTCATATTATTTTTAATGTACACCAAAATGGATCCAAAATTGCTAAAACCATGCAAAAAATGCTATATTTTCTGGAAATACAATAATTTTAAATGTCAGTCAAAATCTAATCAAACAACATGTAATTGTCAAATTTACTTACGGCGATTTTTATCGAAAGTTATTTTATGAAATGCAGCCCATACACTTATATAAAAAATTTGCCCTAAATCAATCCTATAACACAGATACAACACGATAACATGACGACGCACATATAAAACAATGCTAGTCCATTATCTACAAGGGGTGTCTCCCCTTCCAGAAATAAACTGGATTTGCATGTAGATATTCAGTTTTGCCGAATGAAAGTTTCATAAAAAAATATCAAACATAATGCACTGTGCTTTCTTTAATCAAATACCTCACCGCAGAAATAACACAAATAAATAATAGTCTAATGTAGCGCAGAACATTTTCAGTAAATGAATCTATGACCCAGACGTCTGCAATGCATGTGACAAACAAAAATAGATGAGTCATATTTGTATATATATAAACTTGTCATTTACACTAAAATGACCCAGTTTAAACCAAATACACGTTTATCTGATATGCTATATTTCTATTTATAGTTAGAATCGTCCAATACAGGTAGTTTCTGTTTAATTTATGTAACGAATAAATATGTTGTCATACAAAACACCCCTATTTCGGAAGGTTCTATCTAAAAATAGGATGACGTAGTTTTACAATTACGTATTGGAAATTTTAACACGTTAAACTTGCTGTACCGAAGAAATGACTGGGCGATATTTAACAATATTAAGTTAAATAGAAACTTTAAAACGCATTGAATACATAACGTGATATTATGGACGATATATTATTACTTAAACGTGTTCATGAATAGCCAGTATTTTAAATATTGTCCTTTTTTCGGAGCCAATGAAATTGCTCACTAGATGTTGACCTCAGCAATTGAAATCGCTCCAGGAACGAGAAAGTAGATCAACATTTAAGATCAACATTATATGAAATTAATATATTTTATATATATAAAATATTTATATTAACATAACTTCTAACCTGTACGTAGAATTCGTTAACTTTCCAAAAGTTAGGCATGTTGAATACCTTACAAACTTCGTGGAGACAGTATTTTATTAAACGGAAGTCAAAGTTTAAATCACCTTAACTGGATAAATGATACAATTCTTAAAAAGGTGTTCAGATACTGCTTTAAAACAGTTACCAATAATATTGTGTTTTCTGATCGAATTTCACTTTGACATTTTATTCAAATGTTCAAAAATAACAATGACAAAATGAAGTATAATAATCAATTGCAATAAACTGTGTTTAGAGTGTTAAAGTTGCTTTACGATTAAGGATGTGAATAACGGATAGACTTATGCATAACAAAATTGACTAATTATTCAGCAATCAAATGGTTACATAATGTTCTGAACACATCTCATCAAGTTGTGTCTTTTTCTGACCCATTTCAAGTACTAAAGATAGTGAAAATAGGGAAACTTTTATTTCATCGTGCTGATTTTTACAATAGAGGAAGCCACATGTATATGTAAATGATAATAAAAGAGATAATATATATATGTTTCCTTACTATGTATTGCTTGGAGTCATTTTAACAGTTGTGCAATCTTTGAACAAGTAGATACTATACTTGCTTGTGTCACAAAAAGAACGTAACTTATTCCTAATATACATTGTTTAGAGTATGAAATTCCTAAAATAAATTCTATATAGAAATTTTATTTTTCTCTAAATGATTACCTACCCATTATATATGTAACAAACACACACATTTGAAATCATAACAACATCTTTGCTCATTAGTGGATATGATAACACGCAAAATAAAGATATAGCATATCAAGCATTTGAGTTGAAAGAAACCTCAATTTGAGATATTTAGATAAAATCGGACCAGGTCAAGATTTAACAAAAATACTACAGTCTATAAGTTTCTTGAAAAAAAAACTCAATAGTATCCTCAATTTCATGCTCAAATTGAGTAAACTATTTGAGTTTATGTAAAAAAACGGACTTAATTATTTCTGAGTAACCACATCCAGTTCATCAATTATAGCAAATAATTGTCTTTAGCACGTTTTCATTACATTCATAATTCATATGTGAGTTTTATTATGTTGTGTGTTTAAGAAATTAGCTCAATAAAAAATCTTCATTAAACGTGTATTCATAGTATGCGTACACTTGTATGAACTGCCTCAAATACGAGCTTGTATATATATTATGTCACATACATTCATTTCCCTATAAAGAGTGGGTCAGTCACAGTTTAAAATACAATACATTATTGTAACAGATGTACATCTACAGTGTATCCTAAATAAACCGTACAATATATGACACACGGATAACATCCCTACAGAAATCCGATATTATTTATATAGTGCTATATTACTAGTGTTATCAGACAACCAGGTTCTGTAGTGTAGTGGTGATCACGTCTGCTTTACACGCAGAAGGTCCTGAGTTCGAGCCTCAGCAGAACCATATATTTTAGTGAAATCTTTATCCGATAACTTTTAATTACGCTATCAATATATAATAATCATGCCATAACTTATACTTTAGGAAAATCTCTCTTGCAGATATTCTTATACATAGGAAAACAAACAGAGTACTGATAAGTTAAATTTTGAAATGTTCCAAACAATCTAATCTCTTAAGAGATCGTATAGTGTTGATATAGTAATATATTAAATTATAGTCTTCTCCTAACCAGGTTCTGTAGTGTAGTGCTTAACACGTCTGCTTTACAAGCAGAAGGTCCTGAGTTCGAGCCTCAGCAGAACCATATATTTTAGTGAAATCTTTATCCGATAACTTTCAATTACGCTAGCAATATATAACAATCATGCCATAACTTATACTTTAGGAAAATCTCCCTTGCAAATCTTTCTCCTAACCAGGTTCTGTAGTGTAGTGCTTATCAAGTCTGCTTTACAAGCAGAAGGTCCTGAGTTCGAGCCTCAGCAAAACCAGTTATTTTAATGAAATCTTTATTCAGAAATTGTTGAATTAAGAAATATAGTGTATGACTAAATTAACATGATGATATAAACTTATTTACATTGTTATTAAGCCGCTAATGTTTCAACAGATCTTCGGTATCTGATTGTATTCTTGCCAAAATAAAACCATGCATACAATTGTGGGCATGCATCGAGATGAAATCGATATATATATATATTGGAGCGTACTTCATTGATCGTAACGAACTATACTAATTGTAGCATATTTAATTAAATGTAACGTATTATATAACTTTCAGCATGTTACATTGAATGCATTGTAACGTACACTATCGCATGCATTATTCTATCTATATTGAGTGAAGTGTAATCTACTTTATCGCATGTAGTATTCTACCTACATTTTATGTAGTGTAACATACTCTATCATATGTAGTATTCTACCTACATTTAATGTAGAGTAACATATTCTGTCATATATAGTATTCTACCGACGTTTAATGTAGGTAACATGCTCTATCATATGTAGTAGTCTACCTACATTTAATGTATAGTTACATAATCGATCATATGTAGTATTCTACCTACATTTAATGTAATGTAACATACTCTATTGTATGTAATAGTCTACCTACATTTAATGAAGTGTAACATACTCTATCATATGTAGTATTCTACCTACATTTAATGTAGTGTAACATATTGTATTGCATGTATTATTCTACCTACATTTAATGTAGTTTAAATACTCTATTATATGTAGTATTCTACCTACATTTAATGACGTGTAACATACTCTATTGCACTTATTATTCTACCTACATTAAATGTAGTGTAAAATACTCTATCATATGTAGTATTCTACTTACATTTAATGTTGTGTAGTGTAGCATACGCTATCGCATGTAGTATTCTACCTACATTAAATGCCATGTAGTGTAGCATACGCTATCGCATGTGGCATTCTACCTACATTTAATGTAGTGTAACATAATCTATTGCATGTATTATTCTACCTACATTTTATGTAGTGTAAAATACTCTATCATATGTATTATTCTACCTACATTTAATGTAGTTTAAAGTACTCTATCATATGTAGTATTCTATCTACTTTTAATGTAGAATAACATATTCTTTTGCCCTTATTTTTTCTACCTCCCTTTAATGTAGTGTAAAATACTTATCATATGTAGTGTTCTACCTACATTTAATGTAGTGTAGTGTAGCATACGCTATCGCATGTAGTATTCTACCTACATTTAATGTAGTGTAAAATACTCTATTGCATGTATTATTCTACCTACATTTAATGTAATGTAAAATACTCTATCATATGTAATATTCTACCTGCATTTAATGTAAATACCAAGATGAAATGTAATGCCCCTAAGCGACATTGAGAACCATGACCAAGACATTCATAATATCTGCCTCAACGCCAAAAAGTATCAATGTCCATCTGACTGTTATTACATTATATACAATGTATTGTCAGTTATTACGCGAAACTAAGAACCATCATGTTTTTTAAATGAGAACTAACCAGCGTTTTACTCTATTTTCAGTTATCGCCACATAATGAAGTAATTGTCACAACCACCAAAACTGAAACAACACCAACAGCATCATCAGCCACCATTATATTACCACAAGATTGAGCTGAATTGTTATTATTGAGAGCTGCTTCCCCATAAGCATTACATCATAAACAACATTATCAATAGTCGCGGAACATTGAAATAAACATGCAATTTTGACATTATAAATCCACCATACATCTTCTGTCGTCATTTGTTATACCAACAAGCAAGTGTTTGGAGCATCTGCATATCATATTCACAAACACTATTTCTTGTTGCTGTCAACAAATTGATGGAAAACAAATATTTAAAACATATTTTCTCCTCTTTATGTCAGAAAATATACTCAGCAAAGTATGAGTTCTTGAGAAGAAGAAATTCAGAAACTTCGATTAACTAAAATCAAATCTATGTAACATACAGAAGAATGGAAAGCAATCAGATTCAGTGAGCTCATTATTCAAGACATGAAAAAACAATCCAAGCAACTTTGTTTCTTACTACTTAAAGTGTAAAGAAAAAATGCTCTGAAAAATAGAAGTTTATTGTTAACTAGTGCTTGCTACCAAAAATAATGCTTTTCAATTTGAAATAAATCTTGTTAAAATGTAATGATTATACAATAGGAATGGTTTTAGAAAGTAAAATGTAAATAGAACTTAGTGGTAACTAATATAAGTTTACAATTATTTGTACAATATATGTTTGGCTTCCAGAAGTCGAGCGATACACTTACCATTTACCTCCCCTTATTGACGATATCAAGATTATAGCGCCCAAGAAATTACAGCTGTGTAAATCGGTTTGGCTTTTTTTTTTGAAAATGCTTAAAACGATCATATATCTTTGTATATATGAGAACATTGGAACATTTTCATGAGTTCTGCCAAGTTTGGAGGACACTGAGTACTGTTGGATGAAGATGTACCAGTTTTAAGATGCGTAGTGATACACTTCCACAAATGGGCAGAGTTGTAAAAAAATAAAGGGGTGTTATCAAAACATCAAAATTGTGAAAAAGCAACCTGGTCAACCCCATGTTTTTTCCCTGCATATTTGGACTAACAGAGAAACAAGACACTTTTAGAATCATTGACAATGTGTTTAGTGTTCCAGAAGTGCATGTCTCTATATGTAGAACAGTACAAAATTAATTGGTGTATGAGACGTAAATTGTTTCAGAGATAAGACATACATATTGATATATAGGTAAAAAGAAACAGAAACTATAGCAAAAACAGTAGTATCGAATTTCGATCGTAATACTGCATAACCATAAATAACATCTCCTTTGGTTTAATATCTCTTGTTGTATCAAAACAGATTGCGTAAACATTATTTTTACGCCAAATAATTAACATAGATTTCCTATCTGGAATCCCACCTTTCCTTTCCAGAACATTCGACGGCCGTATAAAAAGAAGCGTTACCGCCTTGGGCCGTTATAACGATATTTATACTTTGCATTGGAGTAACTTTTTAAGGTAAACAACTATATTTTACGTTCGGTATCATTGTCTTGATGGCATTCCGTTGTCTATCTTTCTATGTTTCTGATAATCCTTAAATGATTTAAAATTGTTGATATCAGACTAGATGTGGTCTTAGTTTTAGCTAGAAAATACAATAACAACAACATGATATAACAGTACAACTAATAAAAATAATGATATAAAGATATAAACTGAACGGAACAGCTAACCCGCCACCTGAAATTTTATATACCTGAAATTTTATCTATTATTATCAAATAATATCAAAGCATTTTTCTTGAGATTGGACTTGAATAAGAAAGAAAAATTATGCTATGTAATATCAATACATAATTATCTGTTGATGTTGTATACACATTTTAATAATGCTACACACTATACTGACGAATATATTGAAAATGCAAAACTGGCAGGTTAGCTGTTCCGTTAAGTATATAATTAACTATAATGCTTTAAAACATTCTTTTTAAATACTAACACTATATAATATAAAAAGAGTCCCCAGAATCATATAACGCAACCAAAAAAACAGACTCGGATTTAATGAGTCTATCCCATTTATTCACAATCGTTTTATAGTTTCTGGGTCCTCCGTGACCGGGCGGTCCAAGGTGTCGTCTCATGATAACTTACCTTTCACCGCTAAGGTCGTATGTTCGAATACTGCTTGCTCATTTTTTTAATGTGAAAATGTTTGCCTGTTACTTGCAGAAGGACGTCGGTCTACTTAGATTGATTCTGAGGTCTTCTAATAAAACTGGATATACCATATACAACCTGAAACGTGTTGAAAATGGTGTTAAACCCCATTCAAAATTTTTTAGTTTCTCCCGGGAAAGTGTTGGCATGCCTACTCTAATGTACCGTGAAGATCATTACGAGTTATACGTAACAGATTAACCATGTGTAAATTATAACTACGTGCTACATACAGAACTTTTGACTAGAAAATGAAAAGTTTAAAAATGTTCAATCTCAATTTTTTATGTAAAACTTCACGTTTAACTCCCTTATACAAACTTAATTATTTGTAAACACTTGGCTTATGTCCCATTCGCACAGTTTAACATTGCTATGATAAACTTACAATGTAATATAGGTCAAGGACTAGCATACTTATTTTATAAATATTCACAATTTTACCTTAATGACAAATGTTTAAATGCATTCGCTGATGCAACAGGGATATAAATAGATATGGATTTACCTTCTGGAATACCATTTTCGACATTTTTTGAATCCTATCGTCCCATATAAAGTAGACTAATACGCATTAATGTATTTAAACGAGACTGTAACTCCTGTTTGTAAGAATATATGAGAAAAGAGAATAAGAATAAAGGTTAAGTACGATGTACATGCTGCTTATTTTTTGTCGTCTGCTGTTGATATGTTTAAATGAGATTTACAGTATGCAGTATAAATATTAACACACGTTAATGTTACAATCGGTAATAACCATATTCTCACATCAATTGATCTTTACGCCTATGATCGGATAACTACACGAAAATATAAATCCACAAATGTTACTATCTGCAAATTCATTTTTAAGGAATTATAACAGTTTTGGTAAAACTAACGGCGACAAGAGTAAATACAAAAATATAAAGTGGTATTTGTTTTGAGTTTTCTCTATAACATTGATGAAAAATCAAGACATTCAAACACGTTTAGCACGTTTTGCCCCTGTCTAAAATAGGAACGAAATTTAAGGTCTTATATTAACATAATGAATATTGATTTGGAAAATAATCTTGTAATATGCAAATTGATAACAAAAACAATGCATTGATGACTGTGAACTTTTGAAAAAGGGTTCTCTGATTTGAATCATGTACTGAAGTGTATAAAACCTGCCATAGAGTCATATTGTGGCTTGTATATGCCAGTTGGTGCTTTAAATGAAAGATGATCAAATCGCGGTGTGAATTTAACATTATGTATTTTTTTTATTACAGATTGATCTGCAATCGAATAAAGCCATGGATAATCTAACAATAGTGAACATGCATACATCCTTGAAGGGTTTATGTAACCTATCCCAACCGGCACGAGGTTCATACCTGGCCACCATATTGGAGGGCACACGACCGGATATATGCATACTGCCAGGAGATGACCATAGTCTGCATGAGAATGTCGTCGTTAACTATGGACAATATATGGCTCCAAACAATAACAATACCGTGTTGTTGTATGCCAACAATAGAGTTGAAATGGAAAATCCGCAGGTCAATATAAGTTTGATGGCAAGTAATTTTCCGGGACTAGACCTAAACAAAATTGTATGCCCTGTGGTTAAAGTGAAAGCGCTGAGGCCAGCGGAGTCTGTGATCAAAACATTCAATATCCTGACTTGGCGATACGATCTTTTCCCTGAAGCGTCAGTTGGCCCTGCAACACTTACTGAGAACATTGTTACATTTTCACAAAGACTTGCGAAAGAAACAAAAACAGCTGTTCTAATAGCCGGCGATATACCGCTCGATACGGATTCGGTGGACGCTATAGTGAAGAGTCGCAACAAAGAGGAGCAAGAAGTGTTTCTGAAAGAAGCACAATCGGATATGAGAGAGATGGGATATCTTCCTAGTATGACAAAGGCATCCACAAGAGATTATCGTCATTTGTTTATGCTTAAAGTATTTAAGTGCAAAAAAGCTACAACTACAGATTGCTATATAGCATCGAAGGAACTGGAAATGTCCAATGCGTCATTTGTTAACCTCGACGATGTTTCGAAAAGAACAGGAAAACAGATTAAAATGGAAGTTTTGAAGCAGTTTTGCCCATCGAAAACAGAAATGGTCATACCGCAAAGACCACCGAAGCATCACGGTGGGTAAAAGAACAATCAAGGAAAGTCTAAAGAACATATCCACGTTCTCATTTTCTCACGTTGTGGAGGTTGAAATGGTTAAGATTTATACAAAACATGTATGTTTAAATGGTTAACACGTACACTTAAGTATTAATTCATTTCTGTTATAGAGAATGCTTTTATTAATTTCTTAACCGTTTACTGTAACAGTTTCTCCTTATTTTGTAATTCACTATTTTGTTGTAAAAACAAATTCGACCATAGGATGAAACATTTATTGCAATAAATTGTTGATAAAGAAATTGAAAAATAAGCGCATCGATTATAAATGATTAAGACCTTTATGTGTAATGTATTATTTTAACTTGTATATATTAAGAATTATTATTTATCTATATTACTAGTATAATGGAAACTGTTATTTATATAATTGTGCTTGTATGTGTATTGTATTAGTTCAGCTTGTTTATATAAATAAGTATTCTTCACTATTTGTTTCAAAAAACAATGTTTGAGTTTGTGTGTATATTTATATATATTACTTGTATCGTGAAAACTATCATTTGTAGTTTTATGCTTGTTTTGCCAATATGTAGTGCAATGTAAATAAACACATCAATAATATAAGTCATGTCGTGTTCGTTATTTACTAGTATATTCAGTTAAATAATTTGATTTTGGTTTCAGTACATTCATTAGGAATCAAAGTTATACATTTTGTAGATATTGAAATGTACGATGTTTTGTGCCGTTAGTATAGCACGGCAGTAGTTACATGATACAGAAGAAATGTTATGCCTCAGGCATACAACTTGACTCTATTCAGTCATAATATTTTGATAATGCGTGTGCTATGACTCATAAGTTGCTTTCAATACTGTTTCTGTGATATCGCGATAGTGTCTACTTGAGACGATGCTGCCACACTTTAGTATTGTGTCGCAGACATATGGTATGTTACCGGACAGACCTGACTCAAAGTTATCCTTTAAATGCTGAGCGCCAAGCGAGGAAGATTCAAGTACCATATACTTTGTATGATCCGACTGGGTGTCGAACCCACAGCACCCCGCATGCGAAGCGAACACTCTACAACTAGACCAACGTTGCGGTTAAAAACTGTTTTTTAATGCAAATGACTATAAAATGAGACCGGTTCATTTCAAATAACTATACTATGTACACATGCCCTCTCAGAATAAAACTTTGTTATATACAAAATTTACATAATTGAAACACACAAATACACAAATTCATAGGGATGAAGATAGCTCGCGTCTCGACCAAACTCTGTAACAAAACAATATAAAACAGCAGTTATATATTGTGTTTTCTATTACAAAATGGTAAAAAGGGAAGCTCATATAATGTAGACCTATATATATATATATATATGAAGGAAGCGTATTGGAACGAATGAATTAAATTGGGGAATTTGAATAAAATGGAGCCGTTTCATTGGATAACCACTGGTAGGAAACTATAAGTGAGTATTACAGTTTGATCCATTCGAATCAAAGTCCGTCCATTTAATTTCATTATAAAGGCAAGTTTGCTGTATGTTTTTAATTAATCGCTAAATAAATTTAGTTGGCTCTTTCCATTGGAACTGCGCATGTGTATATTAACTGCCCATTGCATAAGTTGTTTACATCCCCCAGCTTTTGCTGCTAGGGTAGTAGACTTGTAAGAGGCGACTATCAAATAACAACGCTACATTAAGCTATCTGCTGATGGTGAATTAACACATCCATGTGTGGAGCGTACATCTTTCTCAAATTTCAAATTTTTGGCATGGGAGTTTCAAACTGCATATTACAAACACATATTTTGCCAATTAGATATATTAGCAATAATCTAGTAGTATGCAGCATTAAAACAAAAACAACGCATTAATGACTGAAATTTTGAAAATAATTCTCTGATTTGAATCATGTACTAAATTATATAAAACCTGCCCAGAGCCATATTACGGATTTTATATAGCAGTCTGGGCTTGAAATCAGTTGCATGTAATTGATTATAGTATTAACAGATTGGCACAGATTTTACAATATTGGTGAATACATTTTGAGTTCTTTCGTTTTGATGCAGTATGTTAAACTTCAGAAATAAGTATTTCTGGTGGAAACACCTGTGGTCAGTTATTTTAGTTCTTGCAGTCGGTCCATTTTTACGTACAAACATGAGTCGTCTACTTTTGTCAAAACCATGTGCACTGCATCGGCAATGTCAAATACCTGTAACGTCGCTTCGTTTCTATCAGGGCCTAAATTCATCAATACTTTGAGTCTGAGAATCGGACTCAGACTCAGATCTTGCATTTTTGTAAAACCCTGTAAACATACTATGGGTAAGAGATGTGACTAAATAACATTTTCTGTTTAATTATTATTCAAACTGCTTGTTTCTGCAAATAAGTAAAGCAAATTGCTTGTTAAATAGATGTTATTTGAATATGAAATTGTTGACAGTTTGAGTCTGAGTCTAAAACTCAGACTTAAAATATTGATGAATTTAGGTCCAGGACTCACACCACTATAATCCGCCTTGACTACTCCGGACCTAGAAATGAAAGAGGTAGAAATAAAACTATAGTTCTCGTTTTCTTTTGTTTTTCAGGGCTTTGTACGTCAGTCATTTATTTTTCCTATCATGTTTTAAATGGTCAGTATTTTAGAAATCACCGCTGAAAATTTGATGCTAGTTCCAGATTACTGGGCAATTCTGTGTCATTTCAGAATTGTTGGTTCTAACTGCATCGTGGGCGAATATTTGACATATCATTACACTGGAAATTAATAGGTATCACAAATCTTTGATTTTTTAAAAAAAACTGGTCAAGGTATGCTTGTTAGGGTTAGCTGTAGCTTGACACACTTCTTGAACTATTGTTGAATACCTTTTGAGTTCTTTCTTTTCGGTACAGCAAGTTAAACATCTGTTTAATAGGTATTTCTGGTGGAAAGACCATGTGTCAGCTATTTATGGTTATTGGAAGAACCCATATTTATATATAAATAGAAATACGAGTCATCTACGTTTTGTTGATAACACATCAAGGTCAACTAGCTTTGTCACCGCTTCGTTTCGTTTAAATAGCGCAGCGCTTACTTAATATGTAGTCTGCTTACTATTTCATATTTCAAATATTGTAAATGGCAATGGTGTTTGCTAATAGTTTGCCAATAAAATTGAATTGAATTGAACTATTTCTGTCCTTTTTTATAAAGCAAGAAACACATCAACATATATAACAATAACGACAACAGCCGTAAATGCTTCTATTGATAACGATGTGTAAAGACCAACGATCGATATTTTGCTACGTGTTTGTTTTTATTTTGCTGATAAGAAATTCGGATAATACTGACAGTGTATCAAAATATCTTAATACGAATAAAGATTATTGAAATTCCGATATATCATCGGCACGTATTATTACATTACTTGTGGAAATGAATATAGGGCATTGTATTTCTGATATCACGAATTTGGTATGAATCTAGGCCATTACGTTTTGTGAATCAAACTGGCATATTGTTATTATTATTTAACTTTGAGTGAAGTGTCACCAAACATCGCATAAACATGGCATGAAATGATGTTTGGAAAACAATTTTACAAGCTAATTACATTCAGCAATCACCAGACCACCTGTATAGTATCAATGAAAGTTTACTGAAAATTTAGAATTATTATTAGAATGGGGAAAACCAGTTGCATTTGGAATACCAGTTAACGAATATATGGCACATATTATAGAACGTGCAGTATACGTTCGGCTAAAATGTACGAAAAAGCCCATGGATTTACCTGATGGGATCCCAGTTTGAGTTTCCCAACGTGTTTCCCTTAATGATGTAATGTTTCTAGAAGTCTCTCTAATCATATAAAATAGAAGGACGACGGAGGCCTCTGGCAGTCGCATAAATTTATTCAAGGAAGAAGGAACATTTAAAAGTATTCGATATAAAGGATTATTTTGTTTCAATTTATTAGGATTTCGGTAAGTTTAAATAGTTTGATATATATATTTATTGTTTTTTTGATTAATCGAAATCAACATAATTTACTATACTATAAGTATATGACTGATGTTATAATATATATGTGTGTATTATATGTCACCGTAATATCGCCGAAACTCAACATGAACTCTTTGTTTTATCCATGCAATTGCTTCCATCACTTTTAAAGAACTTGTTGTTGTTGTTGTTGTTGTAATATAAAAGATGGCGGTGGTGTTTTAGAGTTTAGAATCGTGGATCTTTATTTTCTTTCTTCTTTGTTTTGAGGGGTGAGTGTTGGGGTGTGTGTATATGTGAGGAGGGATCAAAACCCATTTCGCATACTTCATCAGTTCAAATTATTCATTTTGTATTACACATTATTGTAGATTATAATCTATATCAAGGTAATATGCTGAAATCATATCTAATTATGACTGCCCTCCCTGTGTAAACACATTATGATAATATATTTAATTAAAAAATAGAGTTTACAATCATCTGCTTGTTTATAGCTTGGCGATAGTAATCTATACAGAATGGAATGGAATGGAATGGAAGTCTTTATTAAAAGAGGGTAGTCCAATCGGTTTGAGACTTATCTTCCTTCGGGCCCTCTAATGAAACATTTACATGTCATTTACAAAGTACAAAAGCAAACAAAATAAAAACATTCTAAGCAATGCAAGCAAATTTATTGTACATGGAATATGATACAACATATATATTATTTTTTCGGTTTATTAAGCAATCCTTTGAAAGTCTCTTTGATTAAATATATATATATATACAAAAAATACGTACACAAATTATCAAGAAAGCGAGTATCACTACATCTGTTACAACAACAAAATAAACAACAACAACAACAACAACAACAATAAAAACACTGCTATACAGTTGATACTGTGTCACGTTTCATAATGAATGACATGATCAATATTCTAAATTGTGGTTTACTCAATATTGTTTATTGGAAGGAGTATACCTATATGAACTAGCATCCACCAAGCAGAATCATCTTGAAAAATATCTTTATAGAATTATGAAATTTGGTTTTCTTGGTTCTTACCAACATTATTTCTTCTTGTGTTTGTTAAAGTTTGAAATCAATAAAGGAATAAAGCAACTTGATAATTTTGTGAAACATGATGTTGTCCCAAAATTACAACCAAGTTGCCAGACGCCAATATTCAATATCGTTATTTTGCGACCGGTCTTTGGGTTTATTTTCAGTGTGGTTAAGACTAAATAATTCGTTCCTTAGAACGTACTCCTAATACCACGAGAAGTATATGCTTTATTTTACAATTAAACTGTCACAGAAATGTTGTTGTCGATGATAAAATAATATTTTTTATATATTTTATATATTTCAGACCTTACGCACCATCATGGGTTATGATAACATCTCTATCATAAGTATGAACTCTTCCAGAAAAGGCTTAATGAACCTTTCCCGTGGGGCTAGAGGATCGTATTTGAGGGACATATTGGAGGGCATGGAACCACACATATGCCTACTTCCGGGAGACGATGACGAACTGAAGAAAAACGTTGTCGTTAATTACGGACAGTTCATGTCTCCGCAAAACGACAAAACCGTTCTTCTTTACGACTATAACAAAGTCGAAATGAAGCAACCGTCTTTCAGAGTGGAAACAATGTGCAATGATCTGCATGGTTTTGATTTGAACAAAATTGTTTGTCCTTTTGTCGAAGCCAAAGCATTAAAGCCCGTGCCGTCTGTTCTGAAACGATTTTCGGTAATAACATGGAAGTACGACTTGTTTTCTACAACGGGTACCGTCCAGCAGACTCTCATGGAAAGCATAGTGACGTTTTCCCAGAGGCTTGCAATGGCAACAGGAGCTCCAATTTTGATTGCTGGAGAAATGACACTCGACATGCAATCAGTCGAAGCTATCGTGAAAAAACTAAGCAGAGATGGAAACGAAGCATATCTCAAGAGCGTGCAACCAGAGTTCGAAAATCACGGTTTTCTCCCGAGCATGACAAGTGGTTCACAGACACCGATAAGACATTTGTTTAAGTTGCAAGTCTTCAAGTGTCAACAAACTGTTGTAAAAACGTGGGAAAAGTCTCGAGAAAAAGAAACAATTTCCGATTGTTTTATCGCGTCAAAGGACCTTGTTATGTCCAACGCTGAGTTTGTTAATATGAACAAAGTTTGCGAAAAGACCGGTAAAAAGATAGAAATGGACATACTAAAGAAATACTGTCCAACAAAAACGGAAATGTCAATTCCGTCACGACCACCAAGGCACCATGGAGGGTAAACTCGTCAGATAAAGTACTCGACATAGAGTTAACAATTTTTCAGTGGTTGCAGTAGAACAGACAAAAGACCTATGTTAACTGACGGAGGAACTTGATAATTAATTACAAGATGAAACTGACAAAGAAACTTCTTCAAATGTTTAGTGAATTTGATATATATATTTTATTTTGATTTAAATTAATTCAATTGGTTGTGGCTTTAATACCATATACCAAGCATATGATATAGGAACGAATAAAACAACTAGACAGACTTTATGTAGTTAAGTAGGGAATCAAAGCAGTTTGTTATGACCGTAAAACATATGAAGTGGCACAAAACTGATACGCCTAATAAGGTGATCATGAAATTAAGATAGCTGAGATGGAAAATAATGAGTTAAATGAGCTTTAGAAAGCCAAAGAGAGAGAGAGAGAGAGAGAGAGAGACAGAGCGACAGAGAGAGGGGGATCGACGATCAACAATTCAGTTACGGAATTGGAATGACAGCGATTGGTGATGGAGTCGTGCAGGCAGTAAACGATTTGTGTAATTACGTATAAGCTTCTCCAAGAATTTTTATTAATTACATAAAACAATCTGAAATAATATGTACATAGTTACTTATATGACATTGATCTGTTTTATTATGTTTTATTATTTGTATATATTTATTTATTTATTTACTGTTATTTGTGCATACACGCATATATATGTTGTTTTTTTAAGTTGGAATTATGTTTCCTAATCAACTGCAATAATGTTATAATTTGTTTATTATCTATGTGCCATAATGTTAATAAATAATTAAATAATTTGACTATTTTTTTACTGTTTTTTCCATGTTTTTACCTCTAACAATTATAAAACACAGTTGTACTTGTCAGCCCAGTACAAACATTAATGGTAGGATGGATCTTGGTTTCCCTCCACCAAATACACTTGGCTGTCATATACTCTATAAGGTGTTTGATTGGAAATGGAGATAGGAGAAAGTATGTCTAACATCGTAAATGTGAACCGTGTAGTGCTGTAGTTTATACTCCAGGATTCTTTGTAGCCGAAGAGTAAAAGCTAAAAATATGAAACATATATAAAAAGACGGACAATAATAAATATAATCATTTCACAATACAATTGATAACAACTTCGCTTTTCAAGTTGATATAACATAACTGCTCTTACCAGGTTACTCATTTATAAATATTACAACTAAAGGTTAATAATACGGCAAGAGAAGGATATACCTGTCTCTATGCCATTGTCAGAATTAAAGTGTTGGTTATAAAAATTCAGGGTACGTGCAGTTGAGGTTCAAATCGGTAGTCAATGCCAGGTTTAAAGCGCAGTGTACACTAGATCAATTTGTCAATAAACGTTGTTGTAATATTGCAGGTAACGTTAACCATCTAATATTTTACCGTTAGGATAAGTATGTGTAAATATTGCAGACAACTCTAGGTGAATCATTACAGTGTTTATACTATTATATTGCCTCCCTTGGACCACTTTCGTCGTAACTGAATTAATACAATGATGTTACAATAGAGAAGCGTACAGAAGGACATTCGATAGAAGTATCGTTCTGAAACATTTAAAGCAAAACCATCACTCGTGACTCGTATTTAACGTGACAAACGGCTGCACAAAATCTCGGGTTTACCCCGTCGTCTTACTGGAAAACTTGCTATAAACATTTCTTTGAAATGATGTTTCATTCATGGTGCCACCACAAAACACAAATACACCAAGCCGGTATCATGTATTGTACCATTAGATAAGACACTTTAACTTGGAAAGGTTAGTTGGAAAATCACTTAAGAGCTTAACCCTGTTTTTGGACGCAACTTACCTAGCTCTTTCCCATGTCCACGGGGTGTGTAGTCACATGAATGCGAATAATTAGCTCACAGTTCAGGGTGGTATTCACCAGCCATTCTTATGAATATTCTTAGATTTGAACTTAAAAACGAATTTTGAAAAACACACTTAGAGACCATTTTTTTAAAATTAAATTTTGCAAGCGTGCACGGACACCTAATATATAGTCAAATACACTCTCACACTTATTCTATCTGTCGTGGTTAACTAGATATCTAAGGTTGAAATTTTGATTTTCAAGCTCAAGTCTAAGAATATTCTCAAGAATGGTTGGTGAATACGGCCTCAGGTCATTATTTGTTTACACAATATTGACAGAAGATATATAAAAGAAATGAGAACACATCCAGTGCCAACAATTCGCATAGGAACTAATCAGTTAAATCTCCGACATGACAAAATGACTGTGAAAAAAATCCCGTCATATGTGTTTGTGTGTGTGTGTGTGTGTGTGTGTGTGTATGGCTAACATTACAGAATAAAGATTTCACTAAAATATGGTTCTGCTGAGGCTCGAACTCAGGACCTTCTGCGTGTAAAGCAGACGTGATAACCACTACACTACAGAACCTGTTTGAAAGATGATTATGATAGTATTACTTTCTTAACCATATCGGATTTCGCAAGAGACGCAACTCGTATATTGCTGTACAGGTTAATGTTACTTATGACACGATACTGTACGAATGAATAGTCAACAACACACACACTGTTTACCAAATATGTACACGTGTATAGTAAGTATGCCGTAGTATGGAACTGTTGCCGAATTATATACACAACTGAATAAATGTTTTGTCACAATGAGTGCCATTGCTACTGGTGAGTTGCAATTTCATTTCATGGTATTATTATATCCATAACGTTTCAGTCATTTTGACGATGCGCGTAAGTTCGTATATATGTACACAAACATGAATCCCCCATTTTAACTGATCACAGGAACAGCTAACATAAAGGTCACATACCCGTCACGCCTCGTCGTTGTTTTTAAATGGCTCAACGCCAAATTAGTACATTTTTAATGTTGTGTTATCGCAATAATCCAAACGAGGTTGTTGATTAAGAACAATACTATCCACTCTGACAATTAATGATATTTGTTTATTGTTTCTTGTAGTTTATGGAATACATGTTTTAAAAATTGTCAATTTGGTTTCGATCAAAGTACAGCTGTTTTCAAGTTTACAATGAAGGCATAATGTTTTAATTGAAACAGAATTTGAAAGACAAAAATGATCGTGATAACTTATGTCATGTTGTTTGTTGTTGATGTTGTTCTATATATGAGCCAAGAGCTTCATCCAGTATGGTTATCAGTTAAGAATATTACCACATCTACCTGTATATATGCAGAGGCATTGCACTTCTCCTAATGATCATAATCTTATTTATTGTTATAATGTTTTAATTTGTTTATTATTAACTATCATAACGCGTCGTTTAGGGACAAAGAAGGATAATGTCAGGAAAGGACAGATGTGGCACTTTGCATATTGCAATGAGCGATATCCTGACTATAAACTATACATCTTCTGAAAAGTGATGGGTTCTACTAATATCTCTTTCATTTTGCATGTGTTGATTTTCCCATGATTTTTTTATTATATTACTTTTATTTTTATTATTATTGTACTTTCTTTGACAGCGGAGTAAGACTGGAATCCTGCTGTTTGCGTCATAGAACATTTTTGTGCCGTTGCATCATTAAACGAAATTATTATTCGTTCCCTCTTTACGTAGTCATTCGTATAACGTTTAAACTTATATACACATGATATATTATTTACACAGCGAAATAGCGGTATGTACACTATAAGTTACATGTATTCACGTACAGCGTGCACCTGGTATGGATTTGTGCAATAACTGCATAGATTGTTATATGTGTGGTGAAAATGAATCTTGATTTTCCTATATTTAGATTGACAACTTGTTATGTAATATAGTAAACACATGTCGTTTAAATGAATCTATATAATTGCATTGCAATATTTCTAATGCGGCTCTTGAAACTATAAAGTATACGGATATTATTAGAAATATTGACCATTTATATGTAATATTTCAGCCAAATAACATTTGTGCATACATGATGGTGTACTGTATTACAATGGGTTAAGTGTCGGTTTCAAAAAGGTTTCTGTCATATCACTAGTACGTTTTCTTGGTATATTTTTTAAACTTACCGGCTTGATAAATAAAAATGTTCGAGTCCAAGGGTATAAAGATTCGTGAGCTTAATGCTCTGTTAAGTTAAAGTCTATAAGTTACATATGTATCAGGTTTTTTCTTTCATTTTTTTCTTTAGTAATGTCTAAATGCATTCTAGATACATAGTAACAAAGTGTTTTGGGAGAAATAATAACTGATTCAATATTTTTTTTCTGATATGTTACAGATCCTTAGCTAACAGTGTTTCAAGCTGCATTTAGAATAATCAAAACGCGTTTGATCTCAAATATCCTGATTTTTAACAAATCGTAAGCGAACTCTTTATCTCTATGCTCTTTATCCAACTGGACCCAGAGAACTTATATGTATCGTGCTCGAGTTCATTTTATGGATAGAAGCGGTAATGAGTGTTGTTTTTGATAGATCGCTGGGTTAATCCTGGGATCGAATCTACTACCTATGCCATATGTGACCAGTACTCTCTTTTCTTATCACTATGGTCCAAATATTATTTTAAGCACCGGTACACTGAAATCTTGTAAACATGACATAATACCACACAACGTAGGTCGGAATACCAGCTGACTGCTACATGATTCCAACTAAGGGAGCTTCTAGAGTTATTTCAAAATAAACTGTATGATCCGGTGAGGAATCTGACATGTGCTGTCAAGTTATGTTGAACTCAGCCACTCCTGCCTACTATTAATATGTGAGCGAATCCAGTGACACAGAAGTCGGTAAAATTGAAATGGTAAACTACTGGATAAAATACACGAACAAGAAGACAGCTTCATACCCAAAAGTATTTTATTTAAATATTTTACATTAATCGCCTTTATTGGATATATTTTAATACGGTATGTACACGGTCCTTTGGAATAATTTTAAATATGAATACACTTGGGATAAGATATATATATATATATATTTATATTTATATATATATAAAGGATGAATAAATGCATTCGAATGGTTTAATAGAATTATATCTGAACCACACAAATAGTAGACCAATGTTATTCATTTAGAACTTACAGAAGGAAAAATAATGTGTGATATAAGATGCAACTGTATTAATCGAATGGGTAGGCTTAAAAAATAAAAAAATATATATCTTCAAATGGGAGGTCATCAAAACAATACCGAAACCATATTAAAGAAATAAGAAAATGCGTGATGAAGTAGGTGTAATGTACATGTAAAGTTAAAAGTATGCCGAGTTAATAATAAGCTTGACGCCGGCATGATGTCATGTGATCTTCTGACGTCAACAGGTTCTACTGAAATTTCGAAAGAACATGAACATCTTTTGACCGTTAACAACGACATCAGGGAAGAAACAAAAGTAACACGAGGATTACTAGGTCACATGACCTGTTTCATTACTGGGAATATGTTGATCAGTTTAAACAGATGATCGTTTCAGCATCAATATAGTTTTTTATTGGAACAATATATATATATATATATATATATATATATATAAAACAAAGAAGAAACGTGTTGGGAAAAAGTTGTTATATGGCAATGACAACTATTGCAGTGTTTATAATGTTATTATTATATAACAGTTCCTTTGAATTTTGATATACTTCAATTTGCTCTTAACATTTCATAAACGTACCAAAAGTAAGTTAAGGAAGCATTTCATATGTCAAATATAAAGTCCATCAAGGCGTGTAGTAGTCAGCTGACTATCCTATTTGCTGGTCACTGGTGAGCACTCGGATTTAATCTTTAGCAAGACCTTGTGGTCTAAAAACAACACCAAGTACTGGCTTTGTACAAGAAACACACTCGAGAGCGAATCATAAAAGCTATGAGCTTAATTTGCAAATTGTTTCCCCCAGGATTGAAAAAGGGCAGGGTACCAATTGAAAAAGGACATTTTTTGGCGCCTACAAAATAATAGAAAAATAAGGTCATTACTTTATGTTGTGTTGAGCACCATTTTCAGCACTAATAACAAGTATGGTACATGTATAGTTTGGTAAATGTATGAATCATCTTTGATAAGGCTACTTCAATATCATGTATTAATAATATATGATATCAAGGAACTATAGAAGGATATACTATAGTTCCTTGATGGTATTGTAGTAGTATTATTAATAATACATGATACTATTGTAGTAGCCTTATTATTAATCAATTATAAAGTAATTGATTCAATAGTATTTGATAGTTCAAGTACCCTTATAAGATGAATATTATATTTACACAATGCTTTAATCTATGATAAAAATTTGAACCGTTTTAAGTGTGGATTTTATTTGTTGAAATAAGATGCTGAGAAACCGGGAGTATCCAACTATCCATTAATGTGCATTTCAAATATATGTTTCTATCCTATATTAAAATGATATTGTCATAAAAATATTGAAAAGGAGTGTTTATAATTGGACAACTTGTCATATTAAAAAGTTAATACAATTGAGAAGTTTGCATTTTTAAGGTTTGATTCTGTAATTTTCATAAAGTGTCAGTGTATTTACAAATGAGTATAAATTTTATAAAAGAAAACACCAATCGTTAAGTCTTTTACACCGGGTTTCTCAAATTAAACTACGGTAGGCAACATCCGGGTGTTTTTCCGTATTTTTTTCTTCAATCTATGTACATAATAAACCATTTTAAGTGAGGATTTTATTCTAGCTTTGTTGAAATAAGATGCTGAGAAAACCCTTTACGATTTCATTGTTTTGCTTACTTACATAAAGCCCTTACTATACACTGCGATATATTTCTAGTTGTCTTGATCCGAGAAATGGTCATGACACACTTTATTAAGTGTTTCGTTCCGATTGATTGCGTACATACTATATAGATTACATAGACTTCACGTGATTGGGAGGTTAAAGAATCAATTGAAAGGTAATGCCGACACCTTTTTAAATCTTGTGAACAAAATTGTCAACACCTTCAGTTGCTTATCAAAACAATCGCCCCATATATGTTTTATTTATGTAATAATATGCTTATAGTTAAAGCACACATATTAACACAAGATGCACATTTCACACATACATTTATATGAGTCTTATTACTGAAAAATGTATGTACATTGAATATAACTTTTCATATAGTATATATTTCCCTTGTGTATATTCAAAAAAACGTATCCAGTTCTTAACAATAGTGAAAAGTGTTTGCACAAATACTGATGACCACCCTTGCGTATGTTATTTAATATGAACTTAAAATGTGATTTTCCATATTAAAGCGAATTAGAAGCTAGAAGCAATATCAGCGCAGAACTTGTCTGTGTAATATTATAAAAAAATATTTATGTATAATTCTATTTTCATACGTTTAACTGTCTTGTATTGGTAATTGTTATGTTTATATAATTTGATGAGAATTTGGCCTAACCAAAAATGGGTAATAACGATTTAAGTGCAATATCTTGGTTGAATCCTTAAGTATGATATAAAACGCCGACTTGCAACACTAAAAACAATAGTATGCAAAGTTGGAAAAGGCCATTAGCTACGATTTACGGAATTGCGTTTTCTTAAATACAAAACTGAAAATGGTTATATGTTACGACATAAGTAAGGATTCTTTCTAAAATAAACTTTACAAACAATTGGAACACAGAAAATTGTTATAACATAAGTTAGGACTTTTTTTCTAATATTCAATATAGCATTATTTAGTAAAACAAAACAGTGGAGAATTGCAAGCAATATATCAGTCACCTATCGGTTTACAGGTAGGACTCTGTTATTTTTTTGTTTCGGTAATAGTGACATATGATTTGAAATACCTTGTGAAAAAATGTGGTTGCTACGGCAGAAAAAATATCTGTATTATCTCCTTATTGCCCTATTTCCACATGCTAAGTTTCACAAATGTAGCTTGGATACATTTAATGTTACCATATGATCCAAATAGTATCTGTAATTTTACTAATACTATTGTCATAGCAACCACAATGTTTGTTCGACAGAAAAAATGCATGCTTTTTCTCCTTACTACCCTATATCCACATGCAACGTTTTACAAACCCAGCTTGATCATTTTTAGTAAACCTATAGTCTCCCGGTAAGGTAATAACAACACATACAGAGTGTACCCTGTGAGCTATTCCAATAGATAGATAGTTACATAAATTAAGGCAAATGCATAATAAACAAGGTATGTAACTTCTTACAAATTAACTGATGCATCATAGACACTATGTTTACATTCTTACAAAACACATTTACATCATAGACACTATGTTTACATTCTTACAAAACACATTTACATCATAGACAATATGTTTACATTCTTACAAATACACCGATGCATCATAGAAAAATATGTTTACATTCTTACAAATACACAGATGCATCACAGACAAAATGTTTACATTCTTACAAATACACAGATGCATCACAGACAAAATTTTTACATTCTTGCAAATACACAGATGCATCACAAGCAAAATGTTTACATTCTTACAAATACACAGATGCATCACAGACAAAATGTTTACATTCTTACAAATACACAGATGCATCACAGACAAAATGTTTGCATTCTTGCAAATACACAGATGCATCACAGACAAAATGTTTACATTCTTACAAAAATTACAGAATTGTCATCGCTACTTCTTCCTGGCAATACAATTGCCGTTCCAGATTTAGGTCTGTCGTCTACAGTATCGTGCTTAATAACCGCTGAGCTGTTTCTCGGTATGTATACCCCAGGCGAAGGTTCGGATGCTCTAGGCATTGAACTCTCTTTATTTGTTTTAGACGGTGATGGGTGAATTGGAAGGCTTGTATTGTCAACGTGTATGTTTATTACGTTTACCAAATTCGTTTGCGATGGACTAGCGTCTTGATTCGTAGGTTTAGGATCACTCAACTTAGCAGCTGCATTGTGAATGGGTTTCTCTTTTGTGATATTGGAGACTTCATAACCTGTACCGGTTTCGCTCAGTTTGGTATTAGGTTCTGAATTCGTCGTACCAATTCGGATATGTATATCGTTTTCATATGTCTGTGACGACTCTTCTTGGACGATTGTTTGCTTAACATCTGTATTCGAGTTTAGAATATTCTGGGTCGGTGTATATCCATCATTTCGTGAAGCGGTTGAATCACTAACCGGAATGTGATACGTGTTGCCATCTATCACAGCCGACTCTGTTGGACTAACCTCGTGTATGTAATTGATAGGGTGTTTTTCTTCCACTGTATTTCTAATCGGCATTGGTTCTTTGCTTCTCGTTTTCATTGCCTTTCTCCTGAAAGCAGAAATAGTTCCTGATGGGTAAAAAATATAAAAAAACAACAACAAAACATTCGATGAAAGTTTGAATAAACCAATTCAAAGTGATGTGGTAGATTTGTATATAAAAAAGTTTATAGTTTTTAATGTTCATGAATATTAAATGAATTCACCAAAAAGCTATTTTATCGATTTTGATGAACAGTAATAAAAGGAACAATATGAACTTATTTATATTTTATAAACCTTTCACTATTTCTATTTTTTGCAGATAGGCAAAATAATATATTTACCGGGAGTAGGGATAAAAATTGTGATTTAATTTCTGTACCTTTAGGTATTAATATATGTGATATGTACGACACTGAGTTTTGGTATTTTTGGAACGAGTACAAAAAGACGTAACGTAACGTCAAAGGAACACAACAACATCATAAAAACAACTAATGCTTGTTAGTACTATACATGCATACCAAAGTAAATTTCAAATTTCAACGCATTGTTATTATTTAAAGATTAAAAATTATTATTGTGTTATTTGAATTAGCGAAAAAAATATAACATGAAAAATACTTAGATTCCCAAATGAATGATGCTGTAAGGATACAATATATCAGTCACCTTTCTAAAACGATCTTAATTCAGACACCTACCTGTATATACAACAAATACATATCACGATGATGACAATAAGTACAGCGACGATAGGGATAAACACAGACAGGTAAATGATCCTCATCTCAGACTCACTCTCATCTGGAACAACGAAAAATATGCTTGTTTTAGAGGATGGATTTGATAAAAAAATAAATATTGAAACAGGTTTTAAAGTATTGGCACACAGAATGGGTTATATAACTAAATTTCAGAATATTGATAAGCACTTATAATTATCATCATTTCATTTCATGTCAGAAGTGTGACCTGACTGATCGTCATCGCTCTCTATCGTCACACACACCTAAATATGTTTTAAAAGTAAAACATTCCTGGCCGGGTCATACAAAATACTTTGAAAATGGTATTAGACTCTTCCTCGCTTGACGTTCGGTATTTAGAGTAAATTTTTAGGTCAGGTCGGCCCGTTGTCAGTATAATGTGACTTGATTGGTATCAAACCATATACATGCGACATGATACTCCAGTGTGTCAGCGCTCAAAATACTGTCTCAAGTAGACACCGTTGCAATATAACTAAAACATTGATGAAACGACGCTAAACACCATATAAAACCAAGGAGTTTGACGGTAAATGCCTTGTAGATTTTCATTTTCAAATCAAATCTTATTTGCAATAACAGCAAACATTTGCATTTGTCAATTTGCTGTGTAATCAAATGAATATGACACAAAATACATGTAATACAAAATAATAAATATCAAATATACACAGATATAAATACGAATCGATATACATTTTGAGAAATATATATTTTTATTATAGATGTATTCATTTATACATGTACTACACTTTAAATAGTTTATGCTTTTAATATTTCTGTACTTTTTCGATTATTACTATTTATATTAAATACTTCAGAGACAAATTTTCCAATATTAGCTCCAATTTTAGAATTTCAAGTAATCATTACCAAGTAATGTAGTTTGAACAATTTTATCTGGATCCTGCGTGGTTGGTGCAGGTGTTGTAGATTTTATCGTTGTCGCTGTAGATGATGTCAAGACAGCTGGTGTAACTTCGTAACAGGACACAGAAAACGTCTCCCCGTTCTCTTCTGAAATGTAGGTTGCCGAAGAATGAGTGGCGTATACTAAAAACGAGAACTGTGGGTAAATCTAAATTTAAATGGACAGGTTGTTTGTTCACTTAATTACGGTTGTAATGTCATTGTTTATTTGGCGATTAGGATGTTGAAGCAATGTTGTTATTTTGATGACAGTTTATATAGCACCCTGTTATCTGTTGTTTTTATATCTGTTGAAACAAATGAGTGTTAAGATTGTTCGTTAGGTTCGTTAAAGGTCTCACTAATCGATTACCTCCCCTTAATCACGGCAGCAAGATTCTTAAGACATTGTAGCTGTGTAAATCAGTTGGGCACTTTGTTTGTTGAAAATGCTTAAAATTGATATATTTCTGTGTACAATTGAGAACACATGAAAATTTTCATGAGTTTTGACAAGTTTAGATGACATTGGGTATTGTTGAATGAATGTATCATAGTTTAAAGATGCGTAGTGATACATTGTAAGAAATGGGCAGAATTGTCAAGATGGAAGGGATGTTGTCAAACCATCGAAATTGTGAAAAAGCAATCTAGTCGACCCCATGTACGGAAACAAGAAACCTTTAAAACCAATGTTCAATGTTCCAAATGTGCATGTCTCTATATGTAGAACAGTACATAATAAATTGCTGTGTGCAACGTAAAGCTGCACAAATATAACTCATAAATGAAAATAATATGTTACACATATAGGAATATGATCAATAAAACGCCATATAAGATGTTTGTGAAAAATTATTTTAATGTCAGGGCAATATTTATTTCGTGTTTGTTTTCTTTCTGGAATATTCTACATTATAAAAGTATCAACTATAGGTATGTATTATTACCTGGCAAGTTAATAAAATCAGAAACAGTTACTATGGAAATAAACTAATTTAATTATCTTTGTATGTAACAGCTTTATTGACAGTAATGTATGTTTCATGAACGAAAAAACATAAACAATATTAAAATAGATTAAAGGGCTATATAAAAACATGTAATACATGGGATTACGTCCATCTCTGGCGTTTTTAGTTTAATATACATTTTATTTGCCATGTTATAGACCTAAAGAGGTTCGAAGCCAGTTTGTACAAACCTTACAAATGAGTACAATAGAACTTGCTCGAACCCGACAGGACTGGACAAAATAGTTCGAGTTAAGAGTTGTTCGAGTCAAATATTGTTCAACATTATACCATACATAAACACGTGTATACATCGAAATACGAATTCGGCCCGGGACCAGATAAGTGGTTCGAGCTATATGTGGCGTTACAGCAACCCGTGTTTGAGCAAACGAAGTTCTACTGTATAAATATATAAGTTGAAAAAAGTCTGAAAAGACCCATAAGCAAAATTAATGAAAACACTTTTTAAACAGTTGTCAGATAATAAATCATACAAATAGAAATATCATGACAATATCGCCAAGCGCAACTTACGTTTTAAAGATATCCACACCATTGCTGGTGCATCACGTTCGCCATTCTGGTATATATTGTCCAGTGTAATATCAGACGTGGCCATACCATCAAGAGTCAGCTTGTACGTTTGGTCGTATATAAAGTTAGTGTTATGGTGGTCGCTGGTGTCAGTGCATAGACGATTCAGAAAATCTGACGTGAAATTGGCAGAAGAACACTCAGCCGTCTGGTTTTCGTTTCTGTAGTAAGTTTGAAGTCTCAAATCCGTTATATGAAGTGTTACGTTTCTTGCTTCACTATTTGTGTTACTTATGCGACATTGACATGTTTTACTTGCTTGTGAAGCATTGAACGTCTCGGCTGAACCGTCAAACATAAATTCTACAGATTGCGCTGCCTTGCTTGTCTCTCGACCAGAACTACCGCCACAGAAGTTAAGTTTATCTGCTTCTGAAAAGCAATACGTTACACATATTAAAAAAATAGAGAAAATATATGTTCAACAAAAAAACGTAGCATTTAAATAACACAGCTTGCTCCACAGCATAAACACGATAAAATATCTGCAGTAAGTACATGGCTGATATAACCACTATAAAGATGTAACAACCGGGGTCACAGTGTTTGAAGTGATGGTAGAGTCGCCATTTTGAAGCTATCTTCACAACACCGATTACATGATCGTACCTCGAAGCCTTAGCGTAGCTTGGTGGTAGAGCGTCCGCATCACATGCGGAATATCGTGTATTCGATCCAAGACCGGCTCATGCCAAAGACTTGAAAAATGGTACTAGAAGCTTCCTTGCTTAGCGCTCAGCATTTAAAAGATAGTTCTAGATCCTGTCTGCGTGGTATCAGTACAATATGACTGGCTCGGTTACTTAGAATACTCTCTCAAGTAGACACCGACGCGATATGACTGAAATATTGTTGAAAGCGATTCTAAACACAATACAACAATAACAACAACAATCATCCCTAGAAATTCACATTTTGGTAGTAAGAGTTTTTACTGCATAAATGAAATATATTTTAAAACTGTTTGTTTGTGCAAATAGAATGTTTTACAATAATCTAATAGCGTGCTAAATTCTAACATTCGTTTAATTCAAAACATTTTTGGGGAATTGAATGTATTAACAATAATATAGTAGCGTACAAAAGTAAAATAAAAATGCACTGGTGACTGAACTTAAACAAAATAGCTCTTATATGAATAAAAATAAGTAAAATCCTGTCTAGAGCGATCTTGTGGTTTTTACATTGCAATTTCGGCTTTAAAGGCTGTTAGGGGAATTGAGGGCCAAGTTCGTCCGGCCGTCATACAACTGAAGAGGAAACATAAAAGACACTTGTAAGAAGGCCAACTATCAAACGAAGAGTAAGGTGCACAATCAAAGGATCCTAGTAGTTTTCGATGCTTGTGCTCAGCCCATCTTGAAAGTCAGGCAAAGGCGAATCATGTCACAGATTTTAGTGAGCATAAATCATTGTTAAAGATGTAAATCAGAAAGGAGAATTATAATCTATGATTAAGTGATTCCACTCTATTTTAAAGAATACCAATGCCTGAAAGACAACTACTATTGAGTCATCATTGTTTTTACATTTCGGTGGTTTATAACATTGCAGTAGACCCCTACTTACTTGTTTCACATGTGTAATTTAAGAAGACGTATTTCGATGGTGTACCATCTGTCATCTGTTGCCATGGAGCCTGGACATCTTTACAGAACGTTTTACCTGAACAATTTGTGTACGTATCGAACGTGTTCTTGACATTAAACATCTCTGTGATGTCGGTGCCGTTGTCAGGGGAACAGCAGATGGAGGAATCATTGCAGTGGCTGACAACATTGTCACACAGCTGTATCAACAATATACATCCGTAATTAGTGTTGGTGAAACTTATACATGTCATAAGAGAGAAAATAGTTAGTAATTATTGGGATTGTATGTCGTACCAGCTTCTAACTGTGCACAAACAAATACACGAGAAATATTTTTGTCTTTATGAATAACGAACGGAGGTGTTTGGCGAGTAAAAACATTTTCCATACGTGACATGTTAAACATGTCAGACAGGTATATTGGTGAGGGAAGAAAACAGAATGAGTCCGAGAATCTCTACCGTCTTTTTACAAGAAAATGGCAAGCTTTCAAACAAAATGATTATTTGGAATAGGTCAAGGTCATACTCTAACTGCAGATTTCCAGCAATTTATATTGTGCTTACTCCATTTGACACCTGCAAGGTCATGGGCCATTTTCTCTCTCAATACAATTATTATTTACTCCTTTCATAAAACATGAAAGCATGAGGTCATACAAAATAACAAATATATTAAGAGTCATGCAAGATGGCTTGTAACAGTATTCATTTGTTAAGAAATGTATGTTGATATTTGTATATTACTTTTCCAGAATTCGAATGGATAGTTCCATGACGTGTACATGCACATTAACCGTGGCGTTCACATATTGCACACGCACACTGGCGCACGCGCGCACGCACGCATGCACGCACACACGCTTGCTTTAAGAAATCAATCTAAACTTACTGAGTACCAGTTTGAATGGGATTTAAGGCCATTTTCAACAAATTTCAGGCTAGATATGGCATATGCAGATTTACTGGTGGAGGAAGACCTCAGACTGATACAGACTGAGTAGAAGCACCGTCCTTCCGCGAGTAACTGGACACTTTCTCACATAAAGTTTTTTGAGCGAGCGGTTCTCGAACCTACGACCTTAGCTGTGAGAGGTAAGTGATCTTGAGACGGCGCCTTAGACCACTTGGTCACGGAGGACCCTTAAATATCAGTTAAGTACCAGTTAAGTACCAGTTGAGTACCAGTTTGAAAAATTCGCATATTTTATACTGAGCTTTATGTGATATGTTCGTTACGCATTTGAATTTAAATACATTTTAAGTACTATTTTGGTCCTAAGTGTGTCGCGAGTAATAGTTAATCTAATGCATACAAGTAAATACCGAGATTCGTCACCAATATCTTGGTCCGATATATTGGTGATAGTTACCTGCGTTCGTATAAAGCAGAATACAACTACCAACTACTCAATACCCTACAATTATGCAAGTAAGATACTTTTGTGTCTATATTATGTGTAAAATTAATAGGTGACGTAGATACTGCGCACAGATACATTTGCATGGAGGAAGTGCGTCTTGCCAAATGGAGGACAATAGTCTGAGATCGGCCGGCCATTAAATTGATCCCATACTGATACACGTGTTTAGGCCAGGAACATGTCGTTTCATCAGCATTTACTTATAGCCAGTCACAATATTACTAGTAAGACACTGAGCAAGTTGCATTATCTGTATTTCCCATGTACTGATTCTAACCACTAAATATTAAGAAAATTACTGTATCAGCAGTTTAAGTTCTAATATTAAGAAAATTACTGTATCAGCAGTTTAAGTTCTAACTAGTTCAGAAATATTATTAACAATTCATATCATTGGCATCTGCTTGGTACTGGGTTTTACTAGTAAGACATATTATTAGTAAGTCATATCATTGGCATCTGCTTAGTACTGGGGTTTTACTAGTAAGGCATATTATTAGCAAGTCATATCATTGGCATCTGCTTAGTACTGGGGTTTTACTAGTAAGACATATTATTAGCAAGTCATATCATTGGCATCTGCTTAGTACTGGGGTTTTACAAGTAGGACATATTATTAGCAAGTCATATCATTGGCATCTGCTTAGTACTGGGGTTTTACTAGTAAGACATATTATTAGCAAGTCATATCATTGGCATCTGCTGAGTACTGGGGTTTTACTAGTAAGGCATATTATTAGCAAGGCATATCATTGGCATCTGCTTATTACTTGGTTTTACTAGTAAGACATATTATTAGCAAGTCATATCATTTGCATCTGCTTAGTACTGAGTTTTACTAGTAAGACATATTATTAGCAAGTCATATCATTGGCATCTGCTTGGTACTGGGGTTTTACTAGTAAGGCATATTATTAGCAAGGCATATCATTGGCATCTGCTTAGTACTGGGGTTTTACTAGTAAGACATATTATTAGCAAGTCATATCATTGGCATCTGCTTAGTACTGGGGTTTTACTAGTAAGGCATATTATTAGCAAGGCATATCATTGGCATCTGCTTAGTACTGGGGTTTTACTAGTAAGGCATATTATTAGCAAGGCATATCATTGGCATCTGCTTAGTACTGGGGTTTTACTAGTAAGACATATTATAAGCAAGTCATATCATTGGCATCTGCTTAGTACTGGGGTTTTACTAGTAAGACATATTATTAGCAAGTCATATCATAGGCATCTGCTTAGTACTGGGTTTTACTAGTAAGACATATTATTAGTAAGGCATAGCATTGGCATCTGCTTAGTACTGGGGTTTTACTAGTAAGACATATTATTAGCAAGTCATATCATTGGCATCTGCTAAGTACTGGGGTTTTACTAGTAAGCCATATTATTAGCAAGGCATATCATTGGCATCTGCTTAGTACTGGGGTTTTACTAGTAAGGCATATTATTAGCAAGTCATATCATTGGCATCTGCTTAGTACTGAGTTTTACTAGTAAGGCATATTATTAGCAAGTCATATCATTGGCATCTGCTTGGTACTGGGGTTTTACTAGTAAGACATATTATAAGCAAGGCATATCATTGGCATCTGCTAAGTACTGGGGTTTTACTAGTAAGACATATTATTAGTAAGGCATATCATTGGCATCTGCTTAGTACTGGGGTTTTACAAGTAAGACATATTATTAGCAAGTCATATCATTGGCATCTGCTAAGTACTGGGGTTTTACTAGTAAGGCATATTATTAGTAAGGCATATCATTTGCATCTGCTTAGTACTGAGGTTTTACTTGTTAGACATAGTATTAGCAAGTCATATCATTGGCATCTGCTTAGTACTGGGGTTTTACTAGTAAGGCATATTATTAGCAAGGCATATCATTGGCATCTGCTTAGTACTGGGGTTTTACTAGTAATGCATATTATTAGCAAGTCATATCATTGGCATCTGCTTAGTACTGGGGTTTTACTAGTAAGGCATATCATTAGCAAGGCATATCATTGGCATCTGCTTAGTACTGGGGTTCTACTAGTAAGGCATATTATTAGCAAGTCATATCATTGGCATCTGCTTAGTACTGGGGTTTTACTAGTAAGACATATTATTAGCAAGTCATATCATTGACATCTGCTTGGTACTGGGAGTTTTACTAGTAAGACATATTATTAGAAAGTCATATCATTGACATCTGCTTATTACTGAGTTTTACTAGTAAGACATATTATTAGCAAGTCATATCATTGGCATCTGCTGAGTACTGGGGTTTTACTAGTAAGGCATATTATTAGCAAGGCATATCATTGGCATCTGCTTAGTAATGGGTTTACTAGTGTGACATATTATTAGCAAGCCATATCATTGGCATCTGCTTAGTACTGAGTTTTAATAGTAAGGCATATTATTAGCAAGTCATATCATTGGCATCTGCTTGGTACTGGGGTTTTACTAGTAAGACATATTGTTAGCAAGTCATATCATTGGCAGCTGCTTAGTACTGGGGTTTTATTAGTAAGGCATATTATTAGAAAGGCATATCATTGGCATCTGCTTAGTACTGGGGTTTTACTAGTACGACATATTATTAGCAAGTCATACCATTGGCATCTGCTTAGTTCTGGGGTTTTAATAAGTAAGGCATATTATTAGCAGGTCATATCATTGGCATCTGCTTAGTACTGGGGTTTTACTAGTAAGGCATATCATAAGCAAGTCATATCATTGACATCTGCTTAGTACTGGGGTTTTACTAGTAAGACATATTATTAGCAAATCATATCATTGGCATCTGCTTAGTACTGGGGTTTTACTAGTAAGACATATTATTAGCAAGTCATATAATTGGCATCTGCTTAGTACTGAGTTTTACTAGTAAGGCATATTATTAGCAAGTCATATCATTGACATCTGCTTAGTACTGAGTTTTACTAGTAAGGCATATTATTAGCAAGTCATATCATTGGCATCTGCTTAGTACTGGGGTTTTACTAGTAAGGCATATTATTAGCAAGGCATATCATTGGCATCTGCTTAGTACTGGGGTTTTACTAGTAAGGCATATTATTAGCAAGTCATATCATTGGCATCTGCTTAGTACTGGGGTTTTACTAGTAAGGCATATCATAAGCAAGTCATATCATTGACGTCTGCTTAGTACTGGGGTTTTACTAGTAAGACATATTATTAGCAAATCATATCATTGGCATCTGCTTAGTACTGAGTTTTACTAGTAAGGCATATTATTAGCAAGTCATATCATTGGCATCTGCTTAGTACTGAGTTTTACTAGTAAGACATATTATTAGCAAGTCATATCATTGGCATCTGCTTAGTACTGGGGTTTTACTAGTAAGACATATTATTTGCAAGTCATATCATTGGCATATGCTTAGTACTGGGGTTTTACTAGTAAGACATATTATTAGCAAGTCATATCATTGGCATCTGCTTGGTACTGGGGTTTTACTAGTAAGACATATTATTAGAAAGTCATGTCATTGACATCTGCTTAGTACTGAGTTTTACTAGTAAGGCATATTATTAGCAAGTCATATCATTGGCATCTGCTGAGTACTGGGGTTTTACTAGTAAGGCATATTATTAGCAAGGCATATCATTGGCATCTGTTTAGTTCTGGGTTTTACTAGTAAGACATATTATTAGCAAGTCATATCATTGGCATCTGCTTAGTACTGAGTTTTACTAGTAACGCATATTATTAGCAAGTCACATCATTGGCATCTGCTTGGTACTGGGGTTTTACTAGTAAGACATATTATTAGCAAGTCATATCATTGGCATCTGCTTGGTACTGGGGTTTTACTAGTAAGGCATATTATGAGCAAGGCATATCATTGGTATCTGCTTAGTACTGGGGTTTTACTAGTAAGACATATTATTAGCAAGTCATATCATTGGCATCTGCTTCGTACTGTGGTTTTCCTAGTAAGGCATATTATTAACAAGTCATATCATTGGCATCTGCTTAATACTGGGGTTTTACTAGTAAGGCATATTATTAGCAAGTCATATCATTGGCATCTGCTTAGTACTGAGTTTTACTAGTAAGGCATATTATTAGCAAGTCATACCATAGGCATCTGCTTAGTACTGGGGTTTTACTAGTTAGACATACTATTAGCAAGTCATATCATTGGCATCTGCTTAGTACTGGGGTTTTACTAGTAAGGCATATTATTAGCAAGGCATATCATTTGCATCTTCTTAGTACTGGGGTTTTACTAGTAAGACATGTTATTAGCAAATCATATCATTGGCATCTGCTTAGTACTTGGGTTTTACTATAAGACATATTATTAGCAAGTCATATCATTGGCATCTGCTTAGTACTGGGGTTTTACTAGTAAGACATATTATTAGCAAGTCATATCATTGGCATCTGCTTAGTACTGGGGTTTTACTAGTAAGGCATATTATTAGCAAGTCATATCATTGACATCTTCTTAGTACTGAGTTTTACTAGTAAGGCATATTATTAGCAAGTCATATCATTGGCATCTGCTTAGTACGGGGGTTTTACTAGTAAGACATATTATTAGCAAGTCTTATCATTTGCATCTGCTTAGTATTGGTTTTTACTAGTAAGGCATATTATAAGCAAGTCATATCATTGACATCTGCTTAGTACTGGGGTTTTACTAGTAAGACATATTATTAGCAAGTCATATCATTGACATCTGCTTAGTACTGAGTTTTACTGATAAGGCATATTATAAGCAAGTCATATCATTGACATCTGCTTAGTTCTGAGTTTTACTAGTAAGGCATATTATAAGCAAGTCATATCATTGGCATCTGCTTGGTACTGGAGTTTTACTAGTAAGACATATTATTAGCAAGTCATATCATTGGCAGCTGCTTAGTACTGGGGTTTTATTAGTAAGGCATATTATTAGAAAGGCATATCATTGGCATCTGCTTAGTATTGGGGTTTTACTAGTACGACATATTATTAGCAAGTCATACCATTGGCATCTGCTTAGTTTGGGGTTTTAATAAGTAAGGCATATTATTAGCAAGTCATATCATTGGCATCTGCTTAGTACTGGGGTTTTACTAGAAAGGCATATCATAAGCAAGTCATATCATTGACATCTGCTTAGTACTGGGGTTTTACTAGTAAGACATATTATTAGCAAATCATATCATTGGCATCTGCTTAGTACTGGGGTTTTACTAGTAAGGCATATTATTAGCAAGTCATATAATTGGCATCTGCTTAGTACTGAGTTTTACTAGTAAGGCATATTATTAGCAAGTCATATCATTGACATCTGCTTAATACTGAGTTTTACTAGTAAGGCATATTATTAGCAAGTCATATCATTGGCATCTGCTTAGTACTGGGGTTTTACTAGTAAGGCATATTATTAGCAAGGCATATCATTGGCATCTGCTTAGTACTGGGGTTTTACTAGTAAGGCATATTATTAGCAAGTCATATCATTGGCATCTGCTTAGTACTGGGGTTTTACTAGTAAGGCATATCATAAGCAAGTCATATCATTGACGTCTGCTTAGTACTGGGGTTTTACTAGTAAGACATATTATTAGCAAATCATATCATTGGCATCTGCTTAGTACTGGGGTTTTACTAGTAAGACATATTATTAGCAAGTCATATAATTGGCATCTGCTTAGTACTGAGTTTTACTAGTAAGGCATAATATTAGCAAGTCATATCATTGGCATCTGCTTAGTACTGAGTTTTACTAGTAAGACATATTATTAGCAAGTCATATCATTGGCATCTGCTTAGTACTGGGGTTTTACTAGTAAGACATATTATTTGCAAGTCATATCATTGGCATATGCTTAGTACTGGGGTTTTACTAGTAAGACATATTATTAGCAAGTCATATCATTGGCATCTGCTTGGTACTGGGGTTTTACTAGTAAGACATATTATTAGAAAGTCATGTCATTGACATCTGCTTAGTACTGAGTTTTACTAGTAAGGCATATTATTAGCAAGTCATATCATTGGCATCTGCTGAGTACTGGGGTTTTACTAGTAAGGCATATTATTAGCAAGGCATATCATTGGCATCTGTTTAGTTCTGGGTTTTACTAGTAAGACATATTATTAGCAAGTCATATCATTGGCATCTGCTTAGTACTGAGTTTTACTAGTAACGCATATTATTAGCAAGTCACATCATTGGCATCTGCTTGGTACTGGGGTTTTACTAGTAAGACATATTATTAGCAAGTCATATCATTTGCATCTGCTTGGTACTGGGGTTTTACTAGTAAGGCATATTATGAGCAAGGCATATCATTGGTATCTGCTTAGTACTGGGGTTTTACTAGTAAGACATATTATTAGCAAGTCATATCATTGGCATCTGCTTCGTACTGTGGTTTTCCTAGTAAGGCATATTATTAGCAAGTCATATCATTGGCATCTGCTTAATACTGGGGTTTTACTAGTAAGGCATATTATTAGCAAGTCATATCATTGGCATCTGCTTAGTACTGAGTTTTACTAGTAAGGCATATTATTAGCAAGTCATACCATAGGCATCTGCTTAGTACTGGGGTTTTACTAGTTAGACATACTATTAGCAAGTCATATCATTGGCATCTGCTTAGTACTAGGGTTTTACTAGTAAGGCATATTATTAGCAAGGCATATCATTTGCATCTTCTTAGTACTGGGGTTTTACTAGTAAGACATGTTATTAGCAAATCATATCATTGGCATCTGCTTAGTACTTGGGTTTTACTATAAGACATATTATTAGCAAGTCATATCATTGGCATCTGCTTAGTACGGGGGTTTTACTAGTAAGACATATTATTAGCAAGTCATATCATTGGCCTCTGCTTAGTACTGGGGTTTTACTAGTAAGGCATATTATTAGCAAGTCATATCATTGACATCTGCTTAGTACTGAGTTTTACTAGTAAGGCATATTATTAGCAAGTCATATCATTGTCATCTGCTTAGTACGGGGGTTTTACTAGTAAGACATATTATTAGCAAGTCTTATCATTTGCATCTGCTTAGTACTGGTTTTTACTAGTAAGGCATATTATAAGCAAGTCATATCATTGACATCTGCTTAGTACTGGGGTTTTACTAGTAAGACATATTATTAGCAAGTCATATCATTGACATCTGCTTAGTACTGAGTTTTACTAATAAGGCATATTATAAGCAAGTCATATCATTGACATCTGCTTAGTACTGAGTTTTACTAGTAAGGCATATTATAAGCAAGTCATATCATTGGCATCTGCTTGGTACTGGAGTTTTACTAGTAAGACATATTATTAGCAAGTCATATCATTGGCATCTGCTTGGTACTGGGGTTTTACTAGTAAGGCACATTATTAGCAAGGGATATCATAGGCATCTGCTTAGTACTGGTGTTTTACTAGTAAGACATATAATTAGCAAGTCATATCATTGGCATCTGCTTAGTACTGGGGTTTTACTAGTAAGGCATATTATTAGCAAGTCATATCATTGGCATCTGCTTAGTACTGGGGTTTTACTAGTAAGGCATATTATTAGCAAGTCATATCATTGGCATCTGCTTAGTACTGAGTTTTACTAGTAAGGCATATTATTAGCAAGTCATACCTTAGGCATCTGCTTAGTACTGGGGTTTTACTAGTAAGACATACTATTAGCAAGTCATATCATTGGCATCTGCTTAGTACTGGGGTTTTACTAGTTAGGCATATTATTAGCAAGGCATATCATTTGCATCTGCTTAGTACTGGGGTTTTACTAGTAAGACATATTATTAGCAAATCATATCATTGGCATCTGCTTAGTACTGGTTTTTTTCTAGAAAGACATATTATTAGCAAGTCATATCATTGGCATCTGCTTAGTACTGAGTTTTACTAGTTAGGCATATTATTAGCAAGTCATATCATTGACATCGGCTAAGTACTGAGTTTTACTAGTAAGGCATATTATTAGCAAGTCATATCATTGGCATCTGCTTAGTACTGGGGCTTTACTAGTAAGACATATTATTAGCAAGTCATATCATTGGCATCTGCTTAGTACTGGGGCTTTACTAGTAAGACATATTATTAGCAAGTCATATCATTTGCATCTGCTTAGTACTGGTTTTTACTAGTAAGGCATATTATAAGCAAGTCATATCATTGACATCTGCTTAGTACTTGGGTTTTACTAGTAAGACATATTATTAGCAAGTCATATCATTGGCATCTGCTTAGTACTGAGTTTTACTAGTAAGGCATATTATTAGCAAGTCATATCATTGACATCTGCTTAGTACTGGGGTTTTACTAGTAAGACATATTATTAGCAAGTCATATCATTGGCATCTGCTTAGTACTGGGTTTTACTAGTAATACATATTAATAGCAAGTCATATCATTGGCATCTGCTTAGTACTGGTTTTTACTAGTAAGACATAGTATTAGCAAGTCATATCATTGGCATCTGCTTAGTACTGGGGTTTTACTAGTAAGACATTTTATTTGCAAGTCATATGATTGGCATCTGCTTAGTACTGGGTTTTACTAGTAAGTCATATTATTAGCTAGGCATATCATTGGCATCTGCTTAGTACTGGGTTTTACTAGTGAGACATATTATTAGCATGTCATATCATTGGCATCTGCTTAGTACTGGGGTTTTACTAGTAAGGCATGTTATAATCAAGGCATATCATTGGTATCTGCTAAGTACTGGGGTTTTACTAGTAAGACATAATAGAAGCAAGTCATATCATTGTCATCTGCTTATACTGGGGTTTTACTAGTATGACATATTATTAGCAAGTCATATCATTGGCATCTGCTTAGTACTGGGGTTTTACTAGTAAGACATATTATTAGCAAGGCATATCATTGGCATCTGCTTAGTACTGGGGTTTTACTAGTAAGGCATATTAATAGCAAGTCATATCATTGGCATCTGCTTAGTACTGGGGTTTTACTAGTAAGGCATATTAATAGCAAGTCATATCATTGGCATCTGCTTAGTACTGGTTTTTACTAGTAAGACATATCATTAGCAAGTCATATCATTGGCATCTGCTTAGTACTGGGTTTTATTAGTAAGACATCGAGCGTGACTTGGACAAGATTGAAGAACGTGTTTCACAATTATAGATGTAATATCAATAATACTTTATCCATGGCTTTGCATTTGTTTTAGCTCTACTGGCCAAAGGCCAGAAGTGCTGATGCGACTGCGCTGTTTAGATTTTATAGGGGCCCTGTAAGGGGACTTAGAATTTTATATAGGAATACTATGAGAAAACAGAAAAAAAATTTTTTTCATCTATTTAGGCAAATTTATTATTCAGTTGGAGTTCTGAAGTACCATCTAGTCATAGGAAATAAGATTTGGCTCAATAATTAGAATAGACTTTCAATAAGTGGCCAGGGTGGGTAAAACAGGGTTAAAATAGAAAAAATTCAAAAATCTTCTTCTCAACAACCGGTCTGTCAAATTTGTTCATATTTACAAATAAAGGGTCTTGTATTTATAGGGCCTGTAAGAGAACTTTTTTGAGTTTTATATAGGGATACTATTGGAAAACGGAAAATTCCCTTGTTTTATCATTCATTTATGACATTTTTTAATCAGTTTGAGTTTTGAAGCAATTTTAGTCATAAAAATATGATTTTGTTCGATACGAAAGATTGACTTTCTAAAAGGGGCCAGGTGGGGTCACAAAATGATTAAATTGAACATTGTCACAAATCTTGTTTTCAACAACCTGTCAGTCAAATTTGTTCATATTTGATATATGATAAAGAAATCTAAGTTTGTATAAATCAAGGGACACTGGGATGTAGGGAGGCCCTGTAAGGGTATTTGAGTTTTATATAGGAATACTATGGGAAAATGGAAAATTCTCATTTTTTTGTCCAGATGGGAAAATATGTCATGTAACAATAAATTTGATTTTTTTCAATAAAGAGGACTGAATTTCCATAAGATGCCAGGGGGCGGATGGGGCAATAAGGTTAAATTGGGAATTTTCACAAATTTCCTCTCAATAATCTTTCAGTCAAACCAGTTCATATTTGATATTAATTATCCTTATATCAGCAAGGATTGAAGATTCTGCTTATCAAGGGGCTGGGATATATTAAGTGGGTGATTGAAGTTCTAACAAATTAAGGGGCTGGGTTGTATAAGGGTTCTGTGCAGGGGTCTATAATTTTTTTAAAGATGAATGGTATGGGAATTTAAAGTGTTTCCTTTTCATAGCAATTAAGTTTTTGTTCAGTATTGGTGTGGTGGGGGTATTTATCCATAAGCTGTTAAGACGACCCCCCAGAAAAGGTAAATATTGTGGAATTTCAAAAAGTGCTATGGCCGTTATGAGTTAGTAGAGCGTCCTCTGGCCATCTTGGGCCTCTTGTTTGAAAATAGATGTTAAATAAATAAATTTGAAATTGAAAATTTCCTATTATACCTGATTTTTCTTGTAACCTGCAGAAAGCGTGTCCAGACGGATAATTTTTAGGGCATCATGGCAATCAAGTGTGTAGTAATCACAAAGCGGGTTCGTTCCGTAACAAGCCGAATCTTCAAGTCCCTCGATTTGAACAAGACATAACACTTCAAAATGATAAAAAAAAATGATTAAATCATAAGAGGTAGAAATTGCAGATTATGCCAGTAGTTCTATTTTGAATGTTAATTGCAGTACACGTATAGCTATTAACTAAAACTTCTAATCATACAATTCATGTTTGCAAGAAATGTAGTTGTAATTCTAAACCATGCATTGATAAAAAAATAAACGAATACACTTGTACTGAAATATTATAATGATGCACTTGTTTTTTTTTTAGTTTGATTCAGTGCATGTGTCTGTTCAACTGTATAAAACTGTGTAATACTAGTACTTTGATGCATATCTGTTCATAGGCGTAGGGGACCAAGAGGGAGGGAGGGAGGGTGGGGGGGGGGGGTGGCCGCACCCCCCTCCAATATTCAGTTTCAGCATATACTTTGCAGCCTGGAAGTACATCCTCATACACTCTCTCCTTAGGTTGTCTCCCCTCCCCCGCCCCCACCCCCAATAATTGAAACACTCATGCTGTTGTACACAAGTGCAGCATATCGATGTTGTATTTTAGCATACAAGTTATGAATTAATTTGATTTATTTATAAAAGTTGATATCTAGAAGTCTTGGAAAAATGAAATATCCATTTTGAGATCAAATATTTCAGCAATGTTTCAATATTTCGACGGAAACTAAGGTAGCCAACGGGTCAATAATTATTTAACTAGTTTTCTGAAATCCAAATTGGTTTATTTTTAGGCGATTTTAGGTTAAACATTTGGTTTTGTAATTTAAAAGCTTATCGTATAATTATATCCAAGATGTACTGTGCTTTTTGTAAACAAAAACAGACTGGCGTAAAAGTGGTTTTACTTAATGGTAAACATTTGTTCCAAACGCACGCATTGTACCAACGATTCCCTTGGATCAAAGCTGACACCGAGGATCGGAATACGCCTGTTTATTTTATGTTTTATTTAGTCTATTCCAGAACCCGATTTTTCCCGAAACATGTATATTAACCCCGAATGAAAAAGCAGGAAATATTATTGCTGTCCCACAATTTATAACAATTGAGCGCTTACTAAAAGGTGACGTCATCAAACTTTCAGTTACTTCAACTGACCAATCAACGTGTTCAAATGGGGCTTTCCAAACATTATTATTTAAGGACCCTATTTGGAGAGATAAGTCCGTCCTACAGGCTGTTTTATATGAATTGCAGATATTTCTCGGTTAATTAATTTTTTATGCTTTTCTTGTTGGTTTCAGTTAATTGTTACTCTCGAATATTGGTATAGACAAAGTCATAACCATACCAGTTCTAGTTTTCGCTCCATAAAATAGTGTTTTTTTTTCAACGTTTAGCGCACTTTTTATGACATTGATTGCGCTTACACACGATCTGTTGGATTAGCCTCTCTTTCCCGGGATCCTGCTAGGTTAACCAATACTCGGGCATACCCATATCCGTTACTGATATATTTATCACTTGAATCAGCGGTGAGAGATGAATGGCAACGTACATATCAATATTCACAGAGACTGTGGCCAGGCCGGGAATTATAAGTCAGACACGCTACCGACTGGGCTAACCCTGCCCGGCTCGATAAAACAGAAATGATGTTTCACTTAAACCAACGCTTATGCTTGATACCTATGCAAGTATATTATATATATATAGATCTGATCTACTAATATTTAAATTTCATATACCGGTTTAAACACATGAAATGGATGTCTGATTTCCTATAAACCGGTACTCGTGTAATAAATCATATATAATATGCAAACATACCTAGACACACTCCAACACCGTGCAGTCGATCCAGAAATATCATTCTTCACCTGTTATATCCAAGAAGCTGGTGAAAAAAACAAGTCTAAATTTCAAAACGAGTTGAATCAATACTGTATATAAATCGGTTGTCGTCTCTACCTGCGTAAAATCCAAGAAGCTGGTGAGATAGGACGAAACCCCGAGTCTGAATTTCAAAACGAATTGAATCAATACTGTATATAAACTGGTTGTCGTTTCGCATAACTTTACTCTAACTGCGTAATGATTCAAGAAACTGCTGACAAAGGACAAAAAACCGAGTCTGAATCTCAAAACGTGTTGAATCAATACTGCAGATGAAACGTTTATCGTTCAGCACAACCTATACCCTATCCCAGCAATGATTCATCAACATAAAGACTGCTCTAGTATATATCAACAACCCTCTTAAACTGTTTCAAAACACACTTTAGTACATAAAAATGTATCAAGCCAGCGTATCAAAATTAACATTTTCCGCTGGATAAAGAGAGTTACACAGTCAAAGTATCGCCAATATAAAGGTTTTACATACAAAAAGACGAAATATTACACCGCAAATATCATTTTACACATAAAATGGAAATGTTATATCCCTGCTGTCACAAACTATTTTATTTTTAGCTATGGTTTGTGTTGTAGAGATTTCAATAGAAATACAATTTTACACCCTAATTCACGTCGTATACTCTTGTCACGTGGTCTTAGCCGCATACGCGGAAGTATTTGCGTTTAAGTATAATAACATGGGTGTGGGAATTACAGGGTTTACCCGTTAACTATGTGTCCACCTGCAATGCGGAACAAAAAAACCCACCTGAGGTAAGGTTACAGAATAATGTACAGGTCTTGAATAGTTATATATCTACGGCTATGTACAAGGTAACGGATCTATACAGGATTGACGTTGAATATATAATCCGGATATTATATGATAGGCTCGTTACCTTATCTAATGTATTGTATAACGTACATACTTAGCTACTGAATAAGTTGACAAATTTGTCAAAAAATGCTTTTTTCTAATGGCCAGATTTGCAAATTCGAGATATCATGGCTATATAAATACTATTTAAGTTTGGTGAAACTTCGATAAAAACTGTAGTGACAGAGTGCACCCCCCCCCCCCCCCCCCCCCACACACACACACACACGCACACACACACACTATATTAAAACAGACAATGAACTATAGACATACGGCGATCAGAAAAGCTCACTTTGACATTTGCTCAGATGTGCTTAACATCACTAAATAAACATGCAGAATGATACCTTAAGAATTGGAAAGTATTCACGGTATTGCCTATCAAACACCCAAGTATCACGTTAAAATATATAGAAAATGTTTGTACTTTCACTGCTGTCGACTGCAAGACATTGTTTTAATTAAGGTTCTTGAATACTTTATTAATTTATATATAATTCAAGTTTATCTTCCTTATATCTGGCATGTTTGAATGTTTACATGAACATGCGATGATTGTCAAACTTAGGCAGGCGGAAATGAAATGATTGCCCAGAATAAAAATCAACAAACAAATACCAAAAATATTTGAGTATCTATTTTATGTAACTGTGTGCTGATTTGAACGTTAAAGTTACGACAAGTTTCACAGTTACGTATGTATTAATGACGGTAAAAGGTAGCAGAGAGTTGAAGAACTGAAAAAAATCGTGTGCTTTTTTTTATTCTTCTCTTTTTTATTGTTAAAAGGTATTTTTTTCAGTTTTCATTAGAAGGGATTTCGAAGAATGTTCTGTGATATTTTTAGCAAAACACATACAATACAGTTATTTTGTTTTACTTTGTGTGTGTGCTTTTTGTTCGTCTTCTGATAAAGGCGTAAAGCTGAAAGCCAGCTAAGGATATTATATTTGGTGTGTTTTAGCTCTGTTAAAGGGTAATATCTCCATTGTATTTAGATTATTTCTATCATGTGTTTATCCTTCGCGAATCCAGTGCTCCTGAAAGGTGTTTAGTTATATGTATGATTCTCCGGGCCCTATTATATATGTATATGTATTTGGGGTGGGCGGGGGAAATCAATTCCACTTACAGCTACATGCTTATTTCATATAATATCCAACAAAAATGTAAATATACTCTACCGTGTATATATGGATGTCTTTACAAAACTCTCAAAAGACATTTCAACTACTATATCTTGCATACAGCGAGTGTTATAGATATAATTTGAATTTGAAAAAGAAACTCGATGTGAACATTACGTTGTAACGCAGAGAACTAATAAATAATTATTTGTGAACAACCAGACACACATTTAAAGACCAGACTACGGCGAACGCGCCTAGCTACAATGCAAACCAAAGACACAAGACCATACCATTAACAAACTCAACAGAACTGGTGTCAACTATAACTCATATATAAACTTACAATGATACGAGAGTTGCATCCCTTGAGCAATCCGATATTATTGATAATGTACCAATGTTATCACTCAAACAGGTTCTGTAGTGTAGTGGTTATCACGTCTGCTTTACACGCAGAAGGTCCTGAGTTCGAGCCTCAGCAGAACCAGTTATTTTAGTAATTCTTCATCCGATAACTTTCAATTACGCTACAATACGATATAATGTAATGACGCCATAACAAATACTGTATGTAAATATCTCTTTACTAATATAAACTTCATGCTCAAACGTACTTTGCTATCTGATTGTAATGTTGCCAGACTAATTTGAATTATATTTTACATTTTTATATGAACTTTGAACAACATATAGATAACATCGAGTTAGTAAATAAAATGGATGATAACTTGTATATTTTTAATTTTTGCTATTGCCTGAACATACATTACTCTTGAATGTTTATTATTTTCATTAGATCCTGTTAAAGACTAGCATGAGAATAGGAGTTCTTTCTCTTCTATCTCAACCTACTCGATCTTTACTCCCACGGGTAAAGCAGAAGCGAAACGGTATGTCAGAAAAATGGCATTATATTGAGTTTAATCATATTTTATTCCATTTATAATTGCAGCAATAGGGTTGGCATTATATTCTCTATAATACTATTTGATCAATCGTTTCCTTTTTAAGCACATAATAAAAACAAAACAAAATGTAATTCAAGATTTGGTTATATTCGGAGTTCATTCATGGGGATGAATGAAATGTGAAACATACCTACATTCTGTCTATGTGTAAGAATACATTACACGGCCATGTTTCAGGGGTTTGCCTATTATATACTTTCGGAAGCACGAGGGTTCTCCGAAATGTATTCTGAGGTTCTCCTCCGCCATTTACAGCAGATATATCACATATAACCTGTCACGTGTTCAAGCATAATACGTGTAGCATTGAATACAGCTATAACAGCTAAACTTACAATCATTCAAGAGTTGCATCCCTTGAAAAATCCGAAATTATTGATAATATAACATCCATTGTTTTCTCCAAACCAGGTTTTGTAGTGTAGTGGTTAATCAGATTCACATGCAGAAGGTCCTGAATTAGAGACTCAGCAGAACCGTTTATGCTAGTGAAATTTTCACCGGGTAGCTTTCAATTACGCTACGATATGATATATACAATCATACCATAGCAAATACTTAATGTAAATATCTCTTTGCTAATAAACTTCTCGCTCAAAAATACTTTGCTGTCCGATTGTAATTTTGTCAAAGAATTTGAATCATATTTTACGTTTTTGTATACAGCTTGGACATAAATATAGATAATATCAAGTTGATAACCAAAAGGACGATGGCTTGTTTTTAATTTCTGCTATTGCCCAATAATACACATTTTTTATGAGCAAAATTTGCCACCTAAAATTTTTAATCCATCAAAGGAAGACAACGCGTGTATATTTAACTAGAACTAGATTTATAAATTAATGATCATAATTTCTAAACAAAAATAGACAAATATTGATTGATTGAACATTAAGTATCATTTTTTTAAGTGAACAGGGTCGACAGACGATCATTTAACCTATCCACTATTCCCTGGTGTCATGGAGCGTTAACCAGCACTCGTGAACACCCATCTCCGAAAGACATTGATAAAAAATTAAAAAAAGAGAGAAAGAAGATAAATTATCTGACAATGCATCGCATATCAATTGAATGAATGGTATCCAAATATCTCAGAGACGCATTCACTTCCATAGGGACGCATTCACTTCCATAGGGACATTCACTTCCATAGGGACATTCACTTCCATAGGGACGTTATTGTCATCAGATCCTGTGAAATATGAAGTTGACTAGAATGAGAATAGGAGTTCTTCCTCTGCTATCTTACCCCACCCCATCCCATCTCAACCTATTCGTTTCTTAACATCCACTGGTAAGGCAGAAACGAAACAGTATGTCACAAAAAGTAACAAAAAAAATCCAATATAATACTATCTGATGGGGGTATCCTTCGTATGCACAGAACAAAAACAAGTAAATATAATAAAAGGCTCTGGTTTATTGAGTTTGTTGTTGGAGAGTAATGAACTGTGAAACATTCTTACCGCGTGCGCGTGTGTGTTTGTGTGTGTTTGTGTGTGTGTGTGTGTGTGTGTGGTGCACGTCCATGTTTCAGGAGTTTGTCAATTTATGTACTTGCGGAAGAACGGAGGTTCTGCGGGAATTCGCCCCCGCCCCCGCTAGATACACATAATATGCTACATATAACCTGTCACGTGTTCAAAATGAATGTAAATCCAGTCTTGTTATTATTCAAGGTTGCAAGTGTTTGACAGTTCGTATATACTGTAGAACATTGCATTCTGTGTCTTTTTATAGAAATATATCTGTTACAGTACTAGATTTACAGGAGTTAGTTTATATGCTTTTTTATATAATTGATAACTGAACTGTAAATTTTGCTACTGAGCATATCGAATTTAATTAATATAACTCATGATATTCATTATATACAGATAAATTACATAATAAATAGTTTATTGATCCATACTACCGATATTATGAGTTGATATGTAAATCATTCACCCAAATGATGAGGAGGGGGTTGATTGCCAGTATTTTCGTTCGTAACACCCAGTATTTTGAATGCACCTGTTATATGTGTATTCATTGTGTATATGTGTGGAATTTACCATTTCAAAGTATTGAAGTTATATAGAAGATATGAAGTTAAATTTAACTGTGTGTATAAGTCTTTGATAAATGAGGCTGAGTATGTACAGTAAAAATATGAAAATCAAAATAACATTTATCTCTATAATGTATGCGCACATGGTTATCTGGTTTATATACGAGTCGCATTGATTACAGCTACAGATAAACTTACAATGAGTCGCTTCTTTTGAGAGATCGTATAGTGTTTATAGAATAACATATAATCATTGTTATCTCCTAACTAGGTTCTGTAGTGTAGTGGTTATCACGTCTGCTTTACACGCAGAAGGTCCTGAGTTCGAGCCTCAGCAGAACCATTTGTTTTTTTGTGAAACCTTCATCGGATACCTTTCAATTATGGTACAATACGATATATAACAACCACGCAATAATTAATACTTAACTAGGTAAATATCTCATTACTTATACACTTCATGCTCGAAAGCACTTTGTTATCTGATTGTAATGTTGCCAAACTTACGCAATTCGAATTATATTTTACGTCTTTATATAAACTTTTGACATAGATATCAATACAATCGAGTTGATAATTAAAAAGGCCATAGCTTGTATATTCTTAATTTTTTCTATTGCCAGAACATACATTAATCTTGAATATTTGGACGTTCCATCATATTCTGTCTAGAGTTGAATTTGCCTCAGTAAACGAGGCTGAATAAGTTAGTACACATATCTGTTGACGAAACATGAAAATGAAAGTAACTTGTATCTGCCCTATGTACACGCATAAAATTATATAGTTTATATACGTGTCGCATTGATTACAGCTATAATAGATAAACTGCCATTGATACACAAGTTGATTCTCCTGAGAGATGATAAAGTAACACATCATCATGATTTTCTCCTAACTAGGTTCTGTAGTGTAGTGGTTATCACGTCTGCTTTACACGCAGAAGGTCCTGAGTTCGAGCCTCAGCAGAACCAGTTATTTTAGAGAAATCTTTATCCGACACCTACAATTACGCTACGACACGATATATATAAATCATGTCGTAATTAATACTTTATGTAAATATCTCTTTTCTAATAAACTTCTCGCTTGAAACAAACAAAACTTATATTTCACATTTTATAAAAAAATGTTGGACAACAATGTACATAACATCAAGTTGGTAAGCAAAAAGGACGATAACTTGTCTTTAATATCTGCTATTGGCGGAATATACATTCATCTTGAATATTAGGGTGTTCCATCAGATTCTCTTATGTGTCAAATTTCCGTTTAAAAATATAGCTAACTATTAAATTCATCAAAGGGACAAAACGCGTATATATTATATATTTGTAACAATCATGTTAACCTTTTTACACATAAAATGACATTTAGGCTTTCATAGTACACTTTATGCACAGGTAATTACATGTAATTACATCAATCATAGTGAACACTTTTTATGTGTAATTGGTCAGTTGTATTTGTTTTTTTAGGGAGGAAGATGTGTTATTTTGCATAAAGGTCTGGAACCTTACATAGGGATAGGAAAATAGCCTGTTAAAGTGAAGTTGAATGCAAGATGAGGCGAGAACGATAATAAAATTGATGGTCAAGAATTTTAATGAAGTTCGGTGAGTGATACATTGTAAGTATTTGATATTGCTGGAATTATGTTTTTGTCTTATATTGAGTATTGCATAAATTCAAATGTCATCGCGGTGTAATAAATATTGATATGTGAATACGATTTACACTAAATATTCTTAGTCTATTTCTCAAAACCATTTCTATATAGTAAAAAAAAATTCTTTTTACTGATAGAAATATCTCCTCCTTTTTGGTCACGGTGATAAATGGTACTAACTTGTTGATTCATGAACCATATTTTATGAAGTACCAAGATGATGCCAAATACAAGAGTCTGTAAGCATATAACTGTTAGGTATATATCTTTGGTATTTAAAAATGGTATAATTCACACATATGTATATGTACATACATATAACAAGTGCTTCCTAGCATACAGGGAATGGGATTGATTGCGTGTGTTTTTGTGTGTTAAACCCTGTATTTTTTAATGCACATTTGTATGTGTATACATATGTATATACGTGATTGATACCATTTTAAAGCAGTGGAGTTAGAAACTATGAGATATAAGACATTTTTATATTCTTTTTCATTTCAATGTTTACTATGAAAGCCTTTAATATAAGAGGCTCAGTAGGTTACTGTTAGAACAGAAAATCCAGTTAACTTTTATCTGCCCTGTTGTACAAACAGGCATAATTATCTGGTTAATATACGCCTGGTTAATGTCGCATTGATAACAGCTGTAGATAAACTTACATTGATACACGAGTCATCGCTTTCCTACCGAGATGATAGTGTTACATATTGTCATTGTTAACAGCCAGCCAGGTTCTGTAGTGTAGTGGTTATCACGTCTGCTTTACACGCAGAAGGTCCTGAGTTCGAGCCTCAGCAGAACCAGTTATTTTAGTGAATTCTTTATTTGATAACTTTCAATCATGCAACTATACGATATACAGCATTGATGCCATAACTTATACTCTATGTAAATATCTCTTTACGAATAAACATTTTGCTCAACAGTACGTTGCTATCTGTTTGTAAATTTGCCAAAATAAAAAATCTTGAATTATATTCTAATTTTTTATATAAATTTTATACTTAGATATAGATAAGATTGTGTGTCGAATTTAAGTTTATAAAACATGCACGGTAAAAAATGAGTAATGTTATCACACAAATTAAATAGTTCAACTCATTCGTGCAATTAATTTAAAATGTGTGCACGGTGTCCAGATGGGGGCCATTGCGTTATATTATAAAATAAGATAAAGTCAAAACAACGAAATTATTTCGACTTTTCACTATCGTAGTTTCGAATTTTCACAATCGTAGTTTTGTTGTTTCAACTTAACGTAATTAAATAAATATACTTCGATGTCCCAAAACGGGACACTGTATGTTTGAATTCATTAACTTCGATATAAATAAAAAGTAAATATAAAGAAATATAAAGAAATATAAAGAATAAGTTTCATGATTCTGTTGAACGTTGATGAGATACAAACTTAAATCTACCATTTACAAAGTATCCTGGACGGAATCACCTTAACAATGCTCGTTATATATAAGTTCATGTTAAATGAATATTGGATATAAATTATTATTTGTTAATATTCATTTCAAATTTATCTTAATAATGCACAAAGTAAGTATATCAACATTCTTTCAAAAGATAAGTATACGCACATTCGCGTTTAAGGATAATCATTGTTTTTACATTTTTAATACAATCGGCCTAAATTAACTATATAGATTTACTATATTGCATTTTCCAATGAAAAATATTTGAATCTCGGCGGAGCTAAAATGGACCAGCTTGCACTTCACTGGTTGCACGATTTTGTTTTGCTGTTGCCGTTATGTTCACTTGACGTTTGTCGTAAGTTGACATACAAACGCGTGTACTTATTCAGGCTGTTGACAACGTCGCCGTTACATTCGTGACATTGGCTTTGCCGTTTTATGCGTATAATTTGCTAGCTTTTTAAATATCAAAATGGAAAAAAATAACGTTTTACCTCAATAGTTGGAAAAAATATGCAAATATAAGGACTAATAGCCGAATTTTGAGTTTTCATCGTGTGATGAAAATCATGAGCCTAGTTTAATATTGCCGTAAGGCCCTTCTGACTTCATGAACATTAAACTGGCCTAATGTTTTTCATCACCTGATGAAAAATTGGGCTTTCAATTCTTAATTACAGGGTCCTACATAGTCTAAGACACCGTCTCTAGATCACTTACCTCTCAACGCAAAGGTCGTTTTGAAAACTTTATATGAGAAAATTTGTCATCACAGAAAGACGTTGTTTTTTTGTGATATAAACATTTTCATCCATGTAAAACATGATACATTGTTATACAAAAACTGTTCAGGCATTAATACAAGCTAAACAGTTTTTAAACTTAACACATTATGTGGTAACTGTAGATAACAGAATATTTTTACAACGTCTTTCAATTATTTAGTAATATTTTAAGTGTGGACGGTGGTTCTACTCAGATTCATTCTGAGGTCTTCCTCAACCAATAAACCACATTCATAACAAATGATATATATTGTAGGTTTTTATTTTGGTGAAGAAACCCGCCACCGACAAACAATAAAATTTCTGAAAGAAAGCAGGGCTAGGATATCTTCCGAGTATGGCAAAAGTACCAATAGATTATTGACATTTGTTTAAACTGAACTTGTTTCATAGCATCAAAGGAACTTGAAATGTCTGATATGTTATATGCTCCCCTCGGTGAGGTATCAGGTAGGGCGGGAAACAAATTAAGATTGGCGTTTTGAAACAGTTTTTTTTCGTCGAAAACGGAGATGGTCATGTTTCCACGACCATAGAAACATCAAACTGGGTACAAATATGATTGGTTAACCGGAGAAAATCAAGAGAGGTGTCCTCCGAGTGGTCTAAGCCGTGGTTATTTAATAGACGTATATATACTAACCTCTCACCGCTGATGACGTGGGTTTGAGTCTTACCCAGATTAAACACATTTTGCGATTAAGATTACCAGTTAATTATAGAAGGACAGGGGTTCTTCTCAGATTCTTTCTGAGATCTCACCCCAACCCGACCTCTGGATTTGTTATATACCATCTATAATTAGTTGAAAATGGCGTTGAACCCCATCATGAATTAGTAAAAGAAAAAACTACTTTCTCACATTTCCATTTGTAAAGGTTCAAGCTTATAAACTGTTGGGAAACTTGTGAGTACTGTTGGTTATTATATAACATTGGCTGTATAAAGAATGTGTTTTAATGTGACTTTTAAAATCATGATCATGCCATTTAAATATTATTTGGCTAACTTCAAAACTGTTAAGCGCATGCGCTATGTCATGATACTGATGGTTTACTTGCTTGTCGCACATGTCACATTTGGGCTACCGTCACCATTATGAGTAATAGGTAAACGTTTTTATCGACAACGATTACCTGGTAAAGTTCAAACTTGGCATTCGTCATGCATAGCAAATAAGTTGTATTGCTTTCAACAGATCGTCTATACATTATAAATTGCCAGTGTCCATTGACGGTTACAAGCGAGACAGTTTTAGTCTTTGGTTTATTTTTAGAGACAGCCATAGCATATGGCTACTATTTATAGAGTCTTGGTCGATATTGCTACGTGAATCTGTTTCGTTATCTGACATTATATAAATAAGCAATCGTTGCATATTGCATCCATAAATCACCAAGATAAACAAGTTATAGCGCATGTACGATTGCAAGTATGTGTGTGTGTCTAGGGCTTAATTTTGAGATTTTGTTAGCCACAGAACTAATTATAGGGTTTCTAGATCCACAGTTAAAGAAATGTAGATCCGGCGATTAGTTTCACAAAGTAGTGAGTCTATTTTGTGGTGCCGAGGTAAAGGCTTGGCGATAATACTAGTTGTTTTTGCATGCCACCATAGCCAACGTATTTGGTTTTGCAAAGTGATTAGTATTTGTCCTGGAAGCGGCACCAATTTGTTTACTAGTTTGTGTTTTTTGGATTCTTGTTAAAGTGGTTTGGTGAACTTTTAATAGTGTTAGTTATATATGTATCTAATTGGATCAGACCAGGTCGGAAAAGGTACTAGTTCTTTATTTGTTTGAGGGTGGTGTTAGTCGCTGTGGCTGCTCTAGGGATGGCTATGCTGCGCCGACTCTTCTTGATGTCTTGCAAATTGTTAGAAATACGTGGTGTCGCATTCACCAATCTTAGACTTAAGGTTGAAAGTTCACATTTCAACCTCAGATAGCTAGTATATCATGACAGATAGAGTAATTATGAGAGTTTATTTTACTTTATATAAGGTATTCCTATATGCTTGGTCTCAAAAATGGTATCTTAATATTTTTTTCATTCATGAATTTAAGTCTTAGAATATTCTGAAGCATTGTTGGTGAATACGACTCATGTACTCTTCTCTATTTGTGTGGCATTGTTAGCACCCGCGTGACGTTGGTTTAATTGCTTGTGATGGATAAATGAATTATTCTGTCTGATGGGTGGTCTTCTCGGGCCTGCGGTCCATGGATCTTCAAGACATCGTTGGACATTGAACCATTGTTGATTGTTAATGAGCATATGGTTCTTATGAAATATGGCCTGATTAATATGGTTGTTTGTTTTATTGGACTTTGCCTTCATTAAAACACCATCGACATATGTTTGTCATAATATTAATATACAAGCAGATTTTCAAAACCGATGCGTATAACAAGGTACAATACAAACATATGAAAACATACGATATATGAAAACAAATAGTTACAAATTAAACTTTCAGTTCGGTTGGTTAAAATGCCACATCATCGACGGCGTCGGAATATAATGAAACGTTGTGTTGTTGTTTTTGGTATTGTTGATGTTAAGATTATTATTGGTATTTCAAAACCATTGATTTAACGACTTGAACAAGAATATCACATAACAATATAACAATATATCACTAGAAGTGTTCCACATGTAAACAATAATAGAACAAGATATACCCGAACTCGCTACGAGAGGCTAACACGGAACATGCGGTATGTACAGTAGCGCAATGTAGTCTGTAGTACGGACCCAGCTCTCGCGATTGGGTCCGTTAAATAGCAAAGGTGGGAAAGCCACTTTTAAGCACAATGATTGGTCATTTGTTCAAACATAATGTTTGATGACGTCACAGTTTAGTATGCATTCAACAACTATGAATTATGGGACAGGCATATAATTCCCTGCTTTTTCGTTGGAGGTTAATATACCTGATTCCGGAGATATCAGTTTCTGGGATAGACTTAGCGCAGTGTATGAATTTCTTTTATTTTAACGACTGGAGCAGTCAAAGAGAGACAATGCATACGTTTTTACAATACTGGAAAACATAGATAACTGAAGTAGAATATTTTAGCAAAACACATAAGCGTTTACTATTTAAACGTCATCATGTGTCATCAAGTGATTTAGCCGTTGTCTTAAAACCAACTGCATGTACTTCTCACCATCGAGGTCATGGGTTCATGTCTAAAAGGATGAGTCTTGGTTAGAGAAAAAAGAAAAAGTCGGTTCTGTTGCTTTGAGAAGTTTTATTTTCAAATTAATTCAACAATTATGGTGTTCTATGGAATGTTAAAGATCGGTAACTGTTTGTGTTGTTAATTCACTATAATACATAAATTTTTAAATTGGCTTGTTTACTGCAGACATGCTCTATTACGTAATTAAGGTATATATGTTTGATGGTTTTACGGGATTTCTTTAAATGACATTACATAAACTTGAAAACTCATTATTTACATTAGTTTCATTGTTTAATTATTATTTTTACTACTACTACATCTACTACTACTAGATTTCTTCTTTAATTGCAAATATAAATATTTATGCTGCTGATGTTGTTGTAATGTTTGTTGTTGCTAGGGATGTTGTTGTCGTTATTATGGATGTTATCGTCAGGGATGTTGTTGTTGTTGTGTGTATTATTGTAAGAGATGTTGTTGTTTTATGGTTGATGTTGCTAGTGAAGCTGTTGTTGTTAGAGCTGTTGTGATTGTTGTTGTTGCAATTAATCTTGCTTCATTTGTTGGTGATGTCCTGTTGTTGTTCTGTTGTTGTTGTTGTTGTTGTTATCGTCGTATCCTCACTGTTGTTGCTGCTATTGTTGCCAGATGCTCTATTACAACTGGTACTGTCGTTATTGTTGCTGATGTTCTGACGAAGTTATTGTTGGTGGTATAGCTTTTACTGGTGTTACTGATGTAATTGTTGTCGTCGTTGTGCGGATATTGATGAAACGGAAGTAGTTGTTATTTCTTTTGTTGTTTTGATAAATTAATTCCCTGCATTAAAAAGAAAAAAATATTTTTCGCATTGTTTAATAATGTAACACAACTATAATACCCACATTCGCATAATATAACGATAAAAACATGTTTTGCAATGAACGCTTGACATCAACATATCTCATGTTCGGTAATAAAGATGATAGTTTTGACCCTCGAGCTAGAGGTTGCGGGTTCGATTCCCAGTTTGACTCGAAGCCTCTGAAAAACAACACTCGGTACTAGTTCAACCCAAGAAGCGGTCCATATCAGCTATGAGTTTCCTTCGCAATCGAGCTAAAATAAATAATTATAACATAGGATCTTTTCAACTCCGTATCATCGTATGATTGTCCTAAGTCAATTGTCAGGTCCGAAATCATAGCTTACCGGTTGTTTAATTCATTCAATTACTCATTGTGTCACGTTGTCACTGTGTCACTAATTCACTCACTCACTCACTAATTCACTCACTCACTCACTCACTCACTCACTCACTCACTCACTCACTCACTCACTCACTCACTCACTCACTCACTCACTCACTCACTCACTCACTCACTCACTCACTCACTCACTCACTCACTCACTCACTCACTCACTCACTCACTCACTCACTCACTCACTCACTCACTCACTCACTCACTCACTCACTCACTCACTCACTCACTCACTCACTCACTCCATATCTACTTATATTTGGTAATTTTTCAACATGTCAGTGTTTACGAAATACAGTCAAACCTGTGTAAGCGGTCACCTCTATTAAGCAGCCATTTGTCTTAAGTAACCGCATTTGCTGCTTCCTATTGCTATGCTTTAAGGGCATATTAATATGTATTAAGCAAACCTGTCTAAAGAGACCACTTTTGTTCGTTCTTTTACCTGGCTGCTCAAGACAGGTTTGATTATATAAAGGAATTATACTGACCTTGATTTTTATTTCGGCAACAACCTTCCGCGTCTTTGGCCGTACTTATCGTATCACATATTTCATTCTTTTTGCAGTCATCCTTTGATTTACATATCTTACAATCTGTCATAAAGACATAACGACTAATATGAGAAAAACAACTAAATGTGTAAATTATCAGTGGAGTGTACACGAATTTGATATTGGTGCGGCTAAATATTTTACGCAAATTTAAGATAAAAAATATGAAACATTTTTGGTTCGCCGTACAATATAAATGTAAATTGTTTGGAAATGATTGCAGATAATTACAAAACGAGAAAACATGTAAAATTATTGTTGTGGCATAAAAAATAAATGTAAAAAAGTTTGGAAATAAGCTTATAATGTAGAACGGTTTTGAAATTATTTGTGAGGCAATGCCACACCATGCCGCACCAGTGCCTACATCCATAATTATCAAGAATAATGATAGTTCACGAAATGGTTTCAATGCCATATCGTGTGAAGAGTTTAGAACAACTTTAAACTTGAAATCGAACTATGACCTTTCTCTAATATTATACTCATATGTCTGAAGGAATCTACACTTGGTGAGTATATAATGCACGGGCAGTTTCACGTCTCCTCAATGAGGTTAACACAGGGAAACAAGTGTCTCATTATTACATATGCTATGCTAAATGAAAGAATATTAGAACCGTATACATTAGCTACCACATTTAGACCTCATAAATTAATTAAATATTCGAAATAAAGTGAAAAAAAAATCTATTATTAGTATTACTCTTTCTGCAACAACCTCCACCGTCAACGACAGACTTCGAAAATTGAACACATATTTCATTATTGCTGCAAAGATCACCTAATAGACCCCCACAAAATCGGCACTCTGTAAATAAAAAAAGAGTTCACTACTTGATCAAGAAAACAAATCTTTTGTTAAAAAACATACATTGTTGGTCCCAGGTATTAAAATAACCTCTTTTGAAATAACACTTTGACTAGAATTACATAAAGTAATATACTACAACATAAAGTAATACACTACAACAAGAGGAGGAAATAAAGATATTCATTCATTCATTCATTCATTCATTCATTCATTCATTCATTCATTCATTCATTCATTCATTCATTCAGGGACATAATATCATCGTTATTATATTTATATAAACAAAGTCAATCTTTATTGTACAACAAGGACACAATGCAATATTTATTAAACAAAGTCAATCTTTATTGTACTACAGGGACACAATGCAATATTTATTATATTTATATAAACAAAGTCAATCTTTATTGTACTACAGGGACACAATACAATATTTATTATATTTATATAAACAAAGTCAATCTTTATTGTACTACAGGGACACAATACAATATTTATTATATTTATATAAACAAAGTCAATCTTTATTGTACTACAGGGACACAATGCATTATTTATTATATTTATATAAACAAAGTCAATCTTTATTGTACTACAGGGACACAATACAATATTTATTATATTTATATAAACAAAGTCAATCTTTATTGTACTACAGGGACACAATACAATATTTATTAAACAAAGTCAATCTTTATTGTACAACAAGGACACAATGCAATATTTATTAAACAAAGTCAATCTTTATTGTACTACAGGGACACAATACAATATTTATTATATTTATATAAACAAAGTCAATCTTTATTGTACTACAGGGACACAATGCATTATTTATTATATTTATATAAACAAAGTCAATCTTTATTGAACTACAGGGACACAATACAATATTAATTATACTTATATAAACAAAGTCAATCTTTATTGTATTAAAGGGACATAATACAATCGTTATTATATTTATATAAACAAATTAAATCTTTATTGTATGAAAGGGACATAATACAATCGTTATTATGTTTATATAACCAAAGTCAATCTTTATTATATTTAAGGGACATTATAATTTTTTATTATATTTAAATAGACATAGGACCATCTTTATTGTATTAAAGGGACACATAGAAATCTTTATCATTAAAGCAGACATGAGATTACAGATCATATCTATATAGAATCAAATAAGGTATTTACATTAAACACAACTTTTTAAACAAATTTTGAATATAAACATTATCTAAATATGATTTGCACTAGAAATGTCGTCTCACACTTAAGAATTGAAACAGGAAAGAATGCGTGAGAAAGACTTGAAAAGCAAAAATTGCTTTGCCAGATGTGTGACTGTGCTTAAATTGAAGACGAATTTCATTTTGTATAATTATGTCCTGTTTACTATGAACGTGGAAGCAATTATAGTCAAAATCGTTATATCCGTTACCTAAAGTAATCTTCTTTAATCAAATAATAAGCCTTGAAATATTAAATTAAGCAACTCTATTTCTGCACCATTTGTACAAAGACGTTTCATAATAAATAATTGATAAATGTGTCCATCCTAAAAAACTGATTTTGATGACTTTTTCTACTGACAGAAACCTTCAAATATTCTAGAAGTGATTTTCTTTTTAAAGGAACATGTGCTTAAATAATTGCTTTGTGAGATTTATAAACCATCACCACCTGGGTTGCAACAACCGGTGGCGTCATTGGCCTTGGCGTATTTACATTCAGCGTCGTCTATCCAGCAATTACGTTGTTGTTCACAGGTCTCACAATCTGTGGGATAAAATTGAAACCGTGAAAGACACAACATCGAACTAGCTTAACTAGCAATATAGAACGTGACTTATATTGGAAGTTACATACAAAATTCGTCAATATGTTATTTAAGGTCTCACTACACAGTTGAATTTTGTTCTTTGTTCTATATAAATAAGGTCTAGGATTTCCATGGTAAAAAATTCCACATAGAAGATTTTTTTCGATAGCAGGAATGTAAACCCACATAAACGTGCACAATAAGTGGTAGGCTGACCACGTTGTTTTTTTTAAAAGAGGGTGGAGTGACATCCTGAGATTTTTGGAAATAGAGAAGTCCTCAAATGCTCATAAATACATGCATATGTTGAAATCCTATAAAAGTCACTTTTTAACACCAGTGATGTCTTATTGCAGTATATGCTATAACAACTTTTGCTTTACTCGTCTGCAGCAAGAAATCACAACTACTATGAACCATTTTAAACAAAATTTAAAACCAACTTACATAGGCCTTGTTTTTAAGCGGGAAAATCATGTTACCGTGGGAAAAAAGGGGCGTCACTGTGTAGTGAGACGTTAATCTTATTCGCTTTAACCTACAGCGTTCAGACTTACCGGTAGCAGGATATATAATGTAAATTTCAGAGATGAAAAATGTATGTGTACGATGGTTACTAAACCAGTTGACGGATAGTCAAAAGGTCTTCAAGGTGACAACATTCATAGAAACGTGGGTGCATCATGCCAAAACCCGAGACAAAATCCCAGCCAAATCAGTGGAAACTATTTAGTTGCTCACTTCTATAAATGTTTAACATGTCCCTTTCAGCTGGTAGTTGTTTCCTGGGACGTCATTAGATAATTAACATTATGTTGAGATGCGAACTGTTATTGCTCAATACTATTCTGAAATAATTCTTACGACACTGTGTGAAAAACTGAAGCAGCTATGTCCGAGGCTAGAACATAATAAAGTTCTTCTTCATGACAGAGACTCCCCAACTCCGTTCGTATACAGTGGAGATTATCGTATTCTTTATATCGTAGTTATTGTCACACACAATAAAGACCTGATTTCGGCTTTCGCATAATATCTTAGACGAAGACCTATTTCATGGTTGCATAGAGTATATAATGTAATATATCTATGTGTGTGTGTAAATGGAGAATACTTTGAAAAAAAAGTGAAATTTTCGAAAAGTCTATAATACTTCCTGACCGCCCCTCGTACACGGATAGTTTTGTTAATTGTCTTTAATTATCACAGTGTATAAGTTTATTTCGAAACGTCTTTGGTCGTCGGCAAGTGTTTTGTTTACTTCACACAATTTTCAATTAAGAAGTCAGTTTTTACTTTGCATGTAGTTGAAGTTAGTGCTATACTTCTATAGCTCTGTTGATCACGAGCGTTTGTTGACTCAGCTTTAGGTAATTTTTTTTTAATTTCAATCACTGAAAAGTGTTCCATTTAATCACCCCGTAATAGGTCTGTGAGGGTCGGGGTGGGCCATCCCTCAACAAACCGTACAAATATATATATCAGTCAAGTTGTAACATACATTCATATATATACACTGAAAGGAAAAAGATCTTGTTCATGTGGACTGTACCAGTGTTAAAAACAGAAGTTTGTAATTTATGTAACAAGTCTAAGCACCGAGGGTTCTGTAACCCTTTCGTCGGTATGTTGTGGGTTATTTTCTTAATATGCACCTTTCTATTTCAGTTTGGGTTATTACTGAGTTTTAAGCAGATATGACATTATCTGCTCTCGGAATATCATCGTTCTCTTTATTGACTTTCTTAAGATTCTCATTATAGTTAGAGCAATGGCAAACAGTATTACAATCATTTCTGCAAAAACGTTTAATATAGCATAGACATTATTAATTATCAAACCATCAACACAATTATTCGTTGCATTCAGTGATTTTGGTATAACCTTTAATATGCAAACTTAGTTCTGGATATGCCTGACTTTGGTAAATATCTTATTTAAATTGTTTTCTTTCACCTCTAGCTTGATGCATATTTGCCAGGTTACGCAATACGATGTAAGCATTTTACATTATAATATTATGGTCAATACAAAACACATTTATTTCTAGTCACTAAACAAGAATTAGTACATCACCTGATGTTTTTTTGCATTTGTAACAACCATTTTTTGCCTTGGTACACTCTTTGCCTTCGCCACATTCTGACGAACCCGGTGTACATTCAATCGGTTGGCAATCTACAACGAAATAATAAAATAACAATTTTAATAAATTGAACAAAACATTAATTACATTTTCTGGCAATATTAATTATTTTTAAGAACAAATAGCTGATGAATATTTATATTTACATTTTTACTGAAAAGAGCTTTTACAGAGTCTTAAACATTCAGGCATTACGTTTTGAACTGAAACAATCGCTAAGCTGAGGTCCATATACAGTCATCTTTTCTTAAAATGTGCACAAAGTTACAACACACAATGTAACAACACACAAAGTAACAACACATAATGTAACAACACACAATGTAACAGCACACAATATAACAACACACAATGTAACACTATACGTTTCCGCTAGTTTCTCTTCCATCAACACTTTTCCACTGAATATGATTACGTCACGAATAAATAAAAATTCTTACAGATAACATTCATAATAATAATATCCTTTTCAGTCTAAGAACCAAGTAAAAGACATGGACTTGCTGCGATTTTTCTGTAGAACGGACCCATCTCTTATGAATGTGTCCGTTAAATAGCAATATTGGGAAAGCCATATTTGAGCACGTTGATTGGTAAGTTACTTCAATTGAAAGTTTGAATGACGTCACAGTTTAGTAAGCGTTCAATTGCTATACATTATGGGACAGGCATAGAATTCTCTGCAATTAACTGCTCGTGTAATTTAATCAACATAACAACATAGAAGTCACAACCATGTTCACGGTCGTGTGTTTGATTAACTGGATTAAAAAAAGGCGTGTTTTGCCAGCTTGTGTAGTGTTGAGTTCGTATCTTGAATTTAAAACGGGGTCTTCTTTAATGCGACTATGACTTTATTGGAGTATTCTATGAAACAGCCTAGGTTGAAAGTATGTTGAACATTTCTGTTCAAATCATGTATGTATAATATATAATATACATGTATAATGTATATCTATGTATACACATTTTCCTTAGGCTTACACCCTCGTGATTCACTAATTGAAGCTAAATAACAATGATTCTAATATTCAGAAAATATACAAATAAAGGATCAACCTATCATCTATATATACTATAAACTTCTTAATACTATCATTACTTTTGATTGATAAGTTACTTTAAACTCACTCCTGTTTAATCACATAGAGGATATTTGTTTGTTTTGGTGTAAGTTCGAATTATATTTCCTCAAGTGATCACCAAAAGTCATAAAGAATATCATTTTTGGGGATAACAAGATTAAATATCATTTGATCTTACACCAAAACAAAGTTTATTTTTATTTAATACATTTATTTTGACCTCAATTCGCCATAAGATATATTGGATTAAAAAAACAAATTAAAGTTTTTTTTATCTTAAATAATATTTTTTATTTAATTAATATGCAATTATTTTTCATAATTTCATTGTTTGAAAGAGTAGATTACCATGAATTATCCACTGAAAAATCTCTATAATTCATCAAAAAGCATAAAATAATAAATAATATAACATCTAAACCAGGAGTTATTACCTCCTTTTACATATAATATACTGTATTGCTATATAAATGCACATCCGTTATTGGTATAGGGAAGACAATTTTTTCTGACAATTTGTATATTTAACTTGCTGTCCATAACAGGATATATGATATATAAAAAAATCAAACGGGTCTTAAGAGACGTGCAATATGTCGCCATGTTATTGATGAGTACACACACAACTAGCTAGATATATCTTTTATTTACATGTATAATCATGTTCTTTGCCTATCCTGATTCTATGTGACATACTGAAGGTCTATGGTTAACATAAACACACACACATGCAATTAAACAACAAATACAAGCACATGGCCTATTCCCAATTTGGAAGAAAGACATGTCACACATGAACATTCTTTAAAGCGGCATAACCAGTACCAGTTACGAACGATGTTTTTTTTTATAAACAAATAAACAATTTATTTGTAAATGACAAACATTTTCGTGAACTTTCATCGTCTTCCGTGGATTTATAACAACCGATACCTTTATAACATGTGAACAAATCGTGTTATAAATATATATTTACGAATCAATTGTTCTAATATACAAATTAGCTTCTTCGCTTACCGCAATTATCGTATAATTATTGATTAAATCGTATATATTTGGCCAATTTGGTCATCCTTCGGTATTATAACAGTCGCTAGATATCAATCTTACATATATCGACAGATGTTTATTATCATTTTGCTTGAATCTAAATTATTTGAATATGAGGAAAAGTAGTGTTGTTTGGAAATTAGATATGATTCCTGTCAAGGGATTCGAATTCGGATTGCACAAACGGAATTTCGCAGACATAACTACTTTAATACGAGAAATGACAATTGATATATATACTCACCTTGACAACAACGTTCTACATCCCTGGCTCCAACCACTTTCAAACAAGTAATGACAATAAATATATATACTCACTTTGACAACAACCTTGTGAGTCTCTGGCGTCACCCACTGTCACACATTCCTTGTTAGGGCCACATAACTCTGCTGGTGGGCCACCACCGCATACTTTACATTCTGTCGTTGATATATTAATGGAGATTAAGAGAGGATACCCAAGACCATGTCACGTTAGACTCGCATGCACTATGGAAAGTCCACGCATTATGGTTGGACAATAATGCTTATTCATCTGGTGTTACTTTAAGTTACGTATTGATATTTATATGATTGGTTTCATAATATCTAAACTTCAAATTGGTAAAGGTTAGAAGAAATATTACGTCTAAAAAAATTTAAAATCGCATTCAAAATTGATTAATATTGACAATAAGTGCAGTTTTATTGTCATGAGGTTCTTTTTTGAAGCCTTAATTCTCGAAAGAAACTCAAGAAATAAAGATAAAAACCTGGCAAAACTCAATTGTTGTAATACATTTTCAATCGGTCATACTGTCAAAGTTTCCAATAAAAGTTTTATTATGATATTTCACTTTCAGAAGCAGCATTGATTTCAAGCTAAACACACGGGCACCTGTCCATGAACTCATTAAAGTACATATAGGGATAATTAAAACAAAGTTTTAATTGGACTTGTGTCTGCTTAAGCAATATAAATTGTATTCTAGAATTTGAACATGTAGTTCGAACATTTGTTTTTGTTGTATTTTATTATTAAAATAAGCGTGGAATCGTAGTGAACGTCATTTAAGTTCGTATATTGTTACGCAAGAAACGTAAAAGTAGTCCGGTTCCAGGGTTTTATCGAAAAATAAAAGTCTTTAAAAAAATTGCCGTTGTCCAATGAAAACGTTTTTAATACATATATGATAATGAGATTGGAATTATAAAGGTATGAAGCAATGTAAAACTCATTTGTTTCACAATATATAATTTCACCACACTAATACATCACTGTGCTCCACTGCAATTATATTATAATTAAACCCTTACCCTAATTTTCAAATAAATACATATATCTATACACGGTATTATTTACCTGGACCTTTGCAATAACCCTGAGGGCGGATGTCAGATACCGACTTGAGCACACATTTAGTATTAGGATTAGGATTCGTTTTAGTACAATCTTCAGTAGATGTGCAAACTGTGAAATAAAATACAGATTATTACTTGATTGTATAATAAGAGTATTTCTTTAAAGAAAAAAATATATTGTATTGGACCCTGTTCATTAATATACAAGAACAAGTACGTCTCACTACACAGTTGCGCTACCTGTTTGTCACGGTAGCAAGATTCTTGCGCCTGAGAAAAACACTATGTAATTTGGTTTTTACTATTTTTAAAATGGTTCACAGGGGCTGTGAAAAAGCATATACTGCAGATGAGTAAACAAGGGTTGATATGTGATAAACATAAATAAAAAAGAGATATAGAGAGGAAGAGAAAAAGAAAGGGAGAGAGATTGTTGTTGCTATTTTTGCCCTTCTTCACTCAAGGTTGGCTCGAGCTTCCATCCAGATGTTAACAATTTTATCCTAAAGTAATTTGGACATGCTTGTGGGGGATATAAAAATCGTCACTCAGTTAATGGATTTTTACAGGCACCTGCATAACTTTCGAGATTTGAGGCTTTCTCTACATTGTTATATAATGCACAAATCAGAATTTGTTTACATATTCCGGAATGCAGGTACTGCCCACACAACCTAAGTGTTTCCATGGAAATAAAACTATATATTATAAAACTTTTACTGTTCACATGGTGCTTGTGATTTAGTTATTTTGCTGTATTAAAATATACGTTCTGAATAAAAGCTTGCAAATGTTTTAGAGGTCATGTTGTTTCCATAATGTGTTTTCAATAAAAACCTTACGACAGCTGTATAATTTACCAAATAGTTATTGTTCTTAATAAAGCGTATGTCAGCGATGTATGAGTAAAATCCCTGTTATGCCTTGGGCAATTCGTGTTATTCTGATGTCTTCATATGGCAACCTTCCTGGTATTGTCAGAGGGGTTGTCTTGTGATGTCTTGTCTGCTGCATGTTGTATTATACTATCTAGTCTTCTATTTTTTTGGTTGCGTGTATCGTCATGTCCTGTATATTTTCTTTTGGTCTACTCCTTTTATGTCTTGTCTAATATTAATTCCCTCAATTCGTTATTTCTCCCCACTCATGTGCTATGTAAATTAAAATGATTCCGTCGTGCCAATAAGGAAAATGATAGACACGACGGTCCGGAATTATCGGATTTAGGATAATTTGTTTTGCTGAATTTATCAGTGTTCAATATTTTATCGTAAAAATATTGGACTTAATAGACATGAACATTCTGACTGTAAAACACGCATTACAGAAGCAGAAAAAACACCAGTTTCTGAACAAAAAGTTATATGATAACTTATAATTCATATGATAGCATTGTGGCAACCCTCAGTGTAAGAAATACATAGCACATAAATATTCAGTGTTAAATATGTTAACCTTAAGGAATCGGACTTGCTTCTTTAAATACATGGAGGCAAAGCATAACCTGAAAATAAAATAAATCACACAGCATACAATCTGAAACTCAGACAAAAATATAATCCATATTGATCAATTCAAAAAGATATAAAATCCATCATAGTTTGATGCACACGTAAGGCATTCTAATGATATATCCACAGCAAATTCACGATTCGCATTTTGTTTTTAAAATGCTATTACAGAGTACTCAATATTCTTGAGTTTAAGTTTGGTTACATTTTATGTCCGGTTAAACTTTAAGCCCGTTTACATTTTAAGTCCAGTTTTAGTTTTAGTCCGGTTTCAGTTTAAGTCCGGTTACAGTTTAAGTCCGGTTACAGTTAAAGTCCGGCTACAGGTTACAGTTAAATATCGATTACCTTTTAAGTCCGGTTTTAGTTTAAGTCCGGTTAGAGTTTAAGTCCGGTTACAGTTTAAATCCAAGTTGGTTTACTGAAACGTTGCATTCCAAATAGGAACTGTACATATAATTATTTTATAAAGACTTGTTTCAAGTCGCAAGACAGCTATTACAGATTACAATAGTATTGTTCACATTGTTAAATTAGATGGGTGAGTGAGTGAGTGAGTGAGTGAGTGAGTGAGTGAGTGAGTGAGTGAGTGAGTGAGTGAGTGAGTGAGTGAGTGAGTTATTTAGTTATATGATGACAGCAGCTATGTCTACTTGGTTAGTTCAAACACTATTGAAATCACATAGTTACATGATATGTTTACCATTTAACAATTAAAGCATACATTCAACGAATTAAGTGGCACTTATACAGATTTTGTATACTGATTTACTTCCGTCATTGTTATTTTACAATATGATAATCATAGCCGAATCTACCTGCCAAAAATATGACGACAACAACGATGCGTACGAGGCTAAAATATTATTGCAATAATAGTATCTATCTGACAAAACTGTGACGACAATAGTCGCTATTTTGTAGAGTCTATCCAGTTTGTAAAATACATAGCTGACAGGAAATGACGTATCGTCAAAACATTTTAGAGAAAATTATGTAATATAAAATAATAGCCTGACTTACCATCGTGTGCGTAGATCACACAAACCGCTACCAGCAAAAACACAGCTAGCTTTAGCATCATCTAAAATAAAAAAAAATAAACATAAACATAAAACTATATTAAACACGTTTTTATTTCAATATATGTAAACACTGAAACGGCAGCGAGTTATGTAAGACTGTATGACATATAGCTTACCACTAATATTTTTGTATTGTGGTATCATTTTTACATATTTCATTAATTTGTTTGCATATTTATCAAGTTCCAACCCCTAGATTTTACAGGTTTTTTCTGCTGTACTTAGTACCATTCTAGTGAAACACTTGAAATGTCACTGACACAAAGCAATGCCCATATCGATATCACATTTAATGTTGAGTGGCTTACGTTGAGTGGTACGCTGGGGAAAACAGGTTGCGCTGTCATATTCAAGTGACTTACATTGAGACGTATCCTTGGGAAAACTGGTTACGTTGTCACATTCAAGAGACTTACGTTGAGTGGTTCCCTGGGAAAACTGGTTACGTTGTCACATTCAAGAGGCTTACATTGAGTGGTACCCTTGGGGAAACAGGTTGCGCTGTCACATTCAAGTGGCTTATGTTGAGTGGTACTCTGGGGAAAACTGGGAACGCTTTCACATTAGAGTTAATGTCACATAAAATCAATTGATCGAGGTCTCCCCATTAACTAACTCCCTTGATGGCAACAATATCCTTACGCCAGTAATAATCAAAGCTGTGGAAATTTGTTGAGCATTTTTCAATTTAAAGATGCTTAAAAAGATCATGTTTCAAAGGTTCGTGATAGAACTAGAACATTTCCACCAGTTCTGCCACGGTTAAATGTTACTAGGTGCTGTTGAATGGAGATACAACAGTTCTAAAGACCATGGGGATACACTAAAACACATGGACGATAATATGTTACAAGGTACAGAGTTTTCTGTGAAGTATATGAACTCAAGCCCAAAACACATGTTGTAAACCAAGTAAACATGCATATAATATGAAACGTTTTAATCGATTATTTTATGCAATGTTGTAACTACCATACTGTATTGTGTATTTGATGTTTAAATGAGGTTAAACAAGCATTTATTGAAAACACGTTAGAATTATTCAAAATATATGCATAAAGATAAGTGTACCGTATGATATATACAGCAATTAAATGATTGCCAAAACGACTAGGACAATTTTCGGATAATTTCTATAATATTTTCCTACTTTAAAGAAATAAAATAAAAACATACAACAGCAACTATTTACTTTTGAAACTGAGCAACAAAAGCATCTATCAATATGTAGTTGAAGATATCTACAGCTGTTTAAAGATGATTTAAACTTATGTATTTTATTTAGATTGGAAAGTTATGCAAATCCCACTCGAAATCTTCCTGGGTAGAATCAGTACAAATCATAACTACATATTCGCATAACTTCGTAAATGATAGATAGATTCATAAATAATTCAAAGCTCTTTTACGAAAATTGAAAACCTTGAAGTCGCATTTTTTTATGAAATAACTTTGAAATTACTTCGAAATCGAGTTTAAACTAGATAAACATTTAATGAACAAATGGAAGGGTCTTAGCTGATGTTGTGAGAATTTGTAGCCAGAGCCTTTTGGTCATAGTCGTTTATGATTTATCTGCGCAATATGTAATGAAATATGTGTTTATATGGCATCCAATAAAACATATTAAGATAGTAAATGAAAGGTCGTTTTCAGATATTTGTAAAGTTCTGGTTTAAAAAATTGTTGCATTGAAATTCGGATGAAAGCTAAGGCCTGATTCAACATAGCACAAAGGCAAGTAGACGCGACATAAGCTTGTCTGTATATAGGTTTTCTGACATCACAATATTCTATAGTAAATGTGCTAACATCTGTTAGTCTATAGACACAACATATTATATTTTTGATTTGCGAGCTATTTTTGGCACGATACAATCATGAAAGAAAAAAACCTGATAAGTCAAATTCAGTGGGACACGGCACAGAAAATATTGGTCAACTATAAACTTCATTCGGGGAATAGGAGAGTATGACTCAGTCATTATGAAATACATGTGTGTTCCATACATAGGTTTCACATTTTTTAACACCAGTGATGTCTTATTGCAGTATATACTTTGACAACTTTTTCTCTACTCATCTGCAGGAAGAAATCACAACCAATATGAACTATTTTGAAAATATTTCAAAACCAAATTACATAGACCATGTGTTCAACCGTAAGAAGCATCGTGTAGTGAGACGAACACTACTAAAATCATGCAATTTCCGTTATTGTCAGCATATGCGCACATAGTTGAACATTATCAACAGAGTTCATGTGTCATTTCATTAAATTAATTAAACAACATGTGTTTTAGTTTTCGATACAAATGAAAAAAAAATACTATGACATTCCGACCCGTTCTTTAAACAGTCTCGTCTGTTAGCTCTCGATGGCATAAAATGACGGTAAATATTCAATCATTTAAACAGTCATGTTCTTCGGGATCTCTTATAGGTTCCTTTGTTTGTTATATTGCGTAAATAAGAATATCCGTAAGTCAGCAGGCGGTATTTCTGCGGTCGACTGTATGATTTCAGACAACGATAATAAAGTGAATTACCTCTCCACTTGGTGTCATTTTAAGCTAAATAAAATTTGAATAAAAATATAATAGCAAAATTGAAGACAAATTAGTTGTCGGGAATTGAGAACATCTGGACCGACTAATTAAACACACCAACAAACCAACATGGTAGGCTACACAAGAGAATAAAAAAAAAACATGGAGATGAACATTTCGTGAATATTGCAAGGTCTATTCTTTAAACATAAGTATACAGTTTAACTACATTTCCCATATGTTTTGAGATGATATCAAGATGAGTGTTGGTGGACCCAGATTTGTTGTGTTTCAAAATTACAGGATAAGATGTAGATGGGTCTGACCTTCTGCCTAGTCAAGGTGCGCCAATGAACATTTTGTTATATCAGTTATAAACTATATGTGTATCTTATACCATCATTTACAAACTATATGGAATCATAGGCCTACATTTTGAAGTTTGTGTGATTTTGTTTTTGCATGCCGCTGACTTCAAGTTTACTATTTCATTTAACTTGATATAATTGCTGCAACAACACTGGTCTTGTTTAAGTGAATACTAGAGATGACGACCAATGCTACGACTATTTTGTATGATTTGATGACTAAATATTACTATTAATACCTGCTCCTTTAAGGACAAAGACATGTTAATTTCAATGACAAGTTGACCAGGATGAGTTTGTTAAAAGCCACACATAATGGCGATTAGGTTCTAGTCCAAATACAATGAAAATTGGTTTGAGAACACAAACTAGTACAAAGTTGATTTGAGTCAACATACATGGGCAAGTTAGAGTCCACGTATAGGGAAAAGTTGATTTGAGCCAACACACAAGAAAAATAGGCAAAAGTCCACGTATAGGGAAATGTTGATTTGAGTCAACATACAAGGGCAAAGTCCACGTATAGAGAAAAGTTGATTTAAGTCCATATACAAGGGCAAATTGGTTAAAGTTCACGGACAGGATAATGTTGATTTGTGTCAACATACAATAGCAAATAGGCTAAAATCCACGTACATGGACAAGTTGAATTGAGTCAACATACAAGGGCAAATAGGCTAAAATCCACTTACAAGGACAAGTTTATTTGAGTCAACATACAAAGTTAATAGGCTAAAGTCCACGTATAGGGAAAAGTTGATTTGAGTCAACATACAAGGGCAAATAGGCTAAAGTCCACGTATAGGTATAAGTTGATTTGAGTCAACATACAAGGGCAAATAGGCTAAAGTCCACGTATAGGGAAAAGTTGATTTGAGTCAATATATAAGGGCAAATATGCTAAATTCCATGTATTGGGAAAAGTTGATTTGATTCAACATACAAGGGCAAATAAGCTAAAGTCGACGTTCGGAGAAAATTTGATTTGAGTCAACAAACAAGGGCAAATAGGCTAAAATCCACGTACAAGTACAAGTTGGTTTGAGTCAACATTCAAGAGCATAAAGGCTAAAGTCCACATACAAGGACAAGTTAATTTAGGTTCACACACAAGGACATAGTTTGTATATTCAAACAATTACGATTAATGTAGATAGAGAATTTGTGGTATGAGATAACGAACAAGAACACTTTGGTTTATGTCCTCATACAAGAACATGTTGCTTGAACTCACATACACGGACATGTTGGATCAAGTAAGACATGTTGGTTAAAATGCAAATACAATAACAATTAGGTGTAAATCAACGTATAAGAAAAAAAATGGTCTGACATCACAAACAAGGGCAATTTGTTTTTAATTATATATACATGTACAGGAAAAGATTGATTTAATTATAATAAAAATATGGTTTGAGTGAACAAATACGAACAAGACCATGTACAAGAATAAGTTGGTTCTTGTCCACGTTAAATGGTAAGTTGGTTAAAATCCTCATGCGATAACAAAACGGTTTAAGTCCAATACAATGACAAGATTATTTTTATTTAAGTATGATACAATGACAAATAGGTGTAAGTCACGTACCAGGACAAGTTGATTTGGGTCCACATACGAGGTATGTCCCAAAAGTAATAGGACGCATTTAGAACTATGTATTTTAGTGTTTCAATCACAACAAAACTTGCCATGAAGAAAGTTCCATATTTAAACTATATGCATGCAAAATATCCAATATTGTACACCAACATTTAACATTAAATTTGACAAGTCAAAACTTACATCTAACGAAGTACGGGGGAGATTGACGTTATTCATGCGATTCAAATGAAAGCCATCTCTCTTTGAAGTATGAACCGCTGTGTAAAACAATGTTCTTGTGATACTGCAACCACTTTTGGTTTATGTCAAAATACTATGATGACTGATAGGTCCTGCCCACAGAATGTACAATGCGGCACATGGCCTGAAGGTCCTAAAAGCGCTTTTCACGAAGATCTCACGTGAGTACCAGGAAAACCACATCAGATAGCGGTCGATAATATCGCCGACGGTCAGTTGCACTCGTCCCGCCATTGGAAAGCCGATTGTACCACCGATAGATAAGACTCCGGGATATGTCATTATGAAGAGACATGTGAACTAAACTTCAGAGTACCCTATAGCGTCATGTTACACCCATCACAACATTTGATCACACTCCAAACTTCCACTCTAGGTGTGACATCACCCATTTTGTTCACTATTTAAATTCGCACTTGTTATTTCAAAGGTTCGCACAATATTGAGATGTCTGTCAATAACGTCGATTTTTAAAAGATGTTCGCGCATGATCTTAAATTACGTCTGCTGTTATTTCATAACGTTTAGCACCATATTGAGGAAGTCGTCTGCTTTCCATGGCAATGTTGTTGTTTTTAAATGGCATTTAATTTAAAAGTCCCCCGTACTTCTAAACTTGCGCTACTATGGTGACTTTTGCATGAACCTAATGATTACTGAAAGTTGACTTGAAGATTTATGACAATAGAAGATGTGTTGATCTATCCGTTGATACCACTGGCTTGCATGTGACGCCTTAAATACATAAATGACAGGTTGTCCTATTACTTTTGAGACATACCACGTACAATGCAGTTTAGTTTGACTTCAGATAGACAAGAACAGATTAGTGTATGTTTACATACAGCGACAAATCCTAGCACAAGGGCAAACTAGCTAAATAATGACATATTGTTTAAGATCGTATACACGGGTTTGTTGGTTTAGGTCAACGTACAGGATCAGGTCAAGTTAGGTTAAATCCACATAACACGGGCAGATCCGTTCAAGACCACGTGCACGGACAAGTTTTATGTTAATCAACGAATTGGGTCAATTGTTAAACCAGAAATTCGAGGCAATTACTTCATTTACTTTATTTTGCTTTGATTGTGAAACAAGTTCTTAAAACTTTGGCAAAACACACTCAAATAGTTCCTGGTTAGAACCAGTACTAAGCATATGCGGAAAAGTGTCTTGCTCAAGGACACCACACATAGCCGTGGTGGGGGTTCATTGCTGTTAGAACATACCTTACTGTTAATAAGTCAACAAGTCAATTGATATCGAAAACAAGCTTCAAATCAAAACAAGATCGACACCCAATACATAAATTATAACAATATATCTATATGCTATAGGTCTCACTTAAGAATTACCTCCATTACATGACAGTAGTAAGATTCTTATGCCCAAGAAATTAGAACTGTGAAAAGCGGTTGGGGATTTTTTTTATTAAAAATGCATAAAATGTCATATTTCTTTGTGAATATAGGAACATTGGAATATTTTCATGATTTTTGCAATGTTTGGATGACATTGGGAACTGTTTGGTGGACAGTTTGAAAATTGGTAGTGATACACTGCAACAAATAGGCAGAATTCTCAAAAAAGAAGGCGTGGCATCAAACCATCGGGATTGTGAAAAAGCAACCTGGTCAATTCCATGTTTTTTTCTGCATAATTGGACTAAAATAGTACAATCTATGGGTACAAGGCACTTTAAGAACCATCGGTAATGTATCCAGTATTCCAGAAGAGCATTTCTCTATATTTAGAATTGTAAAAAATTAAATGTTGTGTGAGACGTAAAGACAACATGCTGCATCAGGCAAATTTACATGTTTTATTTTTTGTACAATCAATAATATGTATAATTATGTTCTTGAACTTTTGAACGCTTAGAATGAAACATATTGCAATATACATTGGATGGGATAATGACAAACCCGCATAAGAGTAATTTAGCATGGAATTGGACGAATACGAGGGTTTTAAATTATACATGATTACAAGTGTAATGACGATTTTAACTATGATATGCGTGGTGTTGTAGCAAAGTAACAATCACCAGTCATCTGAATCAAGTATTCACAAAAATGTTTATTATTGAAAGAGATGAGATAAGTGTATTTGTTTTGTATTGGCTCTCTCTCTCTCTCTCTCTCTCTCTCTCTCTCTCTCTCACCCCCTTGATAAGACTGACTTGTATCATCTTCAACAATACAAACTTGAATTAAATAAAAGGGCCAACGAAAGTTTGGAATTTTCATATGATATTCATCTTTTCAACTGTCACGATTATAGACATTTTATTGGTGAACAAACTTGTGTCACGCAGATAGGGGGATGATATTGGTGAGCCGTTTGTGTGTGAACTATATTCGTAGCATTATCGATATTAATAGAATGAAACTTCATCATGCCACAGGACCTGCTAGTATCATTTGCTATCTTTTTATGAATACGTCTCGCAACTATACATGCTCTGCGCATGTCAAGTTTTTTAAAACAGGATAACCATTCTTTATAGTTACAAAACATCTGTAATAATACTATAGATATAAATTAATTTCTTTATAGTCTGCATATCATGCTTTATTAGTTATGTGATACACAATTTATATGTACAGAAAATTTTCATATAAAGAAATGCGTATATTGACGCCATTAGCATATTTGCTTTTATTTGTCACATGACCAGTTTAAGGCTGCCACGTGTTCACATGTTTATTCGCTTTTGAGGTAATCACCATGGTGAATACTATGGATATAACGTAATTGCATAGCTCTAATTTATATTTAAAACATTGTAACCATGCATGATTAATTAACCAGTAATACTTTTCTTGTATCATAATTATTATACCGTGAAGGACTTTGAACATTTTGAATGTTGGATTCTTTATTAAATTTACATTTAACTTTATATTTTCAATTAGGGTCGATGTAATTAATATTTGTATGTGCTTTGTTTGATACATTGATTTTACTATGGAAGGTGAAACATGTAAAGATACTTTATATTGAAAGATCAAAGTCGTATATCTAATAGTTATTGGTATGTCATTTTATCTCTTAAAGAGAAACTCGTTTAAACTTTCCCTTACATAAGGGGTGTGCCGGGCCCGATTAGCTCAGTCGGTTACGCGTCTGACTATCAATCCAGGGGTCGTGAGTTCGAATCCCCGCCCGGCAACAGTCTCCGTGATGATTGATATACGACATTGCGTCTCATTATCATTTGTCTCTCACCACTGATTCAAGTGGGAAAGTTATCAGTTACTTGCGGAGACGAGGTGTGCTCGAGTACTGGTTAATCCCAGGAAACAGTGGTTAGGTTAACTGATCGTCTGTTAGCCCTCGATGGCATAAAAATGACGCTAAATATTCAATCAATCAATCAATTACATAAGGTGTGACTGATTGCCAATATGTATAGTTTATCAAAATACATTTAAAATATGTATATAATGTGCAACATCAGTGATAAATTTCTTTGCTAAAAGCATCGCTTTAATGCATACATATTGCATTTAAACTTTTAACTTAGTATCTGACAATACTTCATGATCATGCCTAAGATAAAATAAGTAACTTGCTTTTATCTGTTTAGTCAAATTGTTTTTTCCACATTTACGCAATATTCTAAATGAGTAATATACTAAAGCTGATGGCTAATATTGATTATGTGCAAATCTCGTCAGTCTTTGAAGTAAAAGTATGTTTTCATTGTAAAAATCGGTCGATGCATGACATGAGTTTTTGAAAAGTATAGCCCGATTTTGAAATACAGGTATTTTGCTTTTATCATGAAATGTATATATTATACACTGTATATAATATACTATATATTATATACTATATATTATACACAATATGTTATACACTATATAGTATACACTATATAGTATACACTATATACTACAGGTGTTTCAATGTTCAAATATTTCACGAAATCCTAGCTTTAGAAATTGAAAAGGAAAGAAAATCTATACAGAACAGAACAGAACATATATTTTATTTCGACTTAAGCATATACAGCTCATTATAATACAAAGTACAGTTAATCAGTGTATATGTGAAATACACAAAAACATACACATAAACATGGCTAGTTTTATTTACAATGGTTATTTATTTTTATTCATCTTTGTTTATTAAAATAGAATTTTGGAATGTACACTTTTTTTTAAATCGCTATAGAAAGTACATAACAAAATACGTATCGATTGGTGTGCTTCGTCTTCAAAAATATCGGAACCAAACAGAACTATCCAATCGAACTAACTGGCGGTAAATAATTACAAATAAAAAATATATTAAACATAAGTTGAATTGCACACATTTACTCTATAATCATTATTAGTGTAGAAGATCGATTTGATCGATTCTTTATTTATGAAAGCAATTGATCAATAAGTTTTATGAATTAATTTAATATTGAATTTGAAAAAATGATGCATTTCTATGCCTAGATTAAAAACAAGGCCAAAACCTCGATATAATTGTTTGTTTCGCTTTGCAAATTAAGTGCGACGAAACATCGTCATGTTTCTTTGCATAATCATCTCTTTGCTGCATAAATTTCACATATAAACTAATAAACGGGCATATATATTTTTCATAAAACATAATTATTACGTTTAAGGTAAGATAAGTGTCTGGCTTTTACATTTTCAGACTGGGTGTAAACAATTAACGCAGTTGATCAATGATAAATATCTCTCATGTCGATTTACTGCTCAAAACAAATGGTGTGAAGCAATAATAAAAAAACAAATGTACAGTCAAACCTGTGTAAGCGGTCACCTCTTTTAAACAGCCACTTGTCTTAAACAGCCATATTTGCTATTTCCCGTTTCTATGCTTTAAGAGCAAATTAACCTGTATTAAACAACAATATGTCTTAAAGGGCCACTTTTGTTCCATCCCTTGACTGGCTGCTTAATACAGGTTTGACTGTATATTGCTTATATTTTGTCAGCCGTTGACGTGAAAGTTTTCGTCGTAAAACTCGGTCGATGTGGGTTCATAAAAAGTATGGTCCATGTTAAAATGTGTTAAAATATAGAGAATATGTCTTTTAATCTTCAAAATATATATAAAAACCTGACTTCGGTAATTATTGAATAGAACAATAGAATAGAATAGAAGAAAAAAGTATTTATAAATTTATATGTTACTGACAAAGTGCATTAAAATACTATATTTGGATTAAATTATAATATATACACATTATTCATAGAATGATATGTAAAATATTATCTACTTTATATCAGTATATCATTTCTAAAAAAAAATAGAAAGAAACCAAATGGTATTTAAGAGAATTTGTTTCCTCTCTCCTGAAGATTGAAATATTAATTTAAAATAGATTTAAATGTTAAGCTTTGAAATAGCTTGCAATTCAACATATGACTTTAAAAAAGCTTTGAATGTAAAGCTTCGAATGTATAGCTTTAAATAGCTTTAAATGTAAATCTTAAACATAGATTTTAATAGCTTTCGAAGTGTCTTTTGTTCGAGGTATATTCAGTTTACAGCATTTATATGAGAATGATCGATGTTTTTTACCCAGTTTTATGCGTATACATCTGATGTCGTCCTCAAACAATAACTGTGGGTTTACCATATACATGTATAACCTGTCATGTGTATATAATTTCAACGCTTTGGCTGTAATTGTTTTTTTAATTTTTTAATTATGGTCACATAATCTTAAATACTGTGTCTCAAACACGCGTCCGAATCAGAATGAAATATAGTATATAATGAATTAAACATTAACCATAAAAATATCATTTTGCACAAAAAGTGCTGCAAACTTTGCCAGCATTAGCGCCTTACGTATTCGATAATAGACACATGTGTTAATACATTTACTACCAAATTTAATCCTACAATATGATTAAAAAAATGTAAACATATAAAACAATAGCCGTATTTTATGATCAATGTTACTTCATTTTAATTGACATAATATTAATTATTTAATTGTCCTAATAATGTTAGCATGTTTGTTAAAAACTATTAACTTTATTTGTTTAAATGTGTATACGTTGTATATATTTAAGTTTGTTTTCTGCCACTCCGTAATTTGAGTACATATGAAAATAAATATCATTTACATATGTACATGCAATCATATCCTTGCTTATGCAATTATGTATAATATTTTAATAAAATCTTCAATATTACCTTATATATCTTTATGTTGCACAGATTCGCCTTCTTTGTCGCTATTAACGTTTTATCTTGCAGAAATTCACTCTCTCTATCTCTCTTAATTGCGTATATATATGTTTTATTACCACAAGTCACATCAATGTGTTACGTCTGTCGAGCAGCGCACTCTATTAAAATCGATGAAAGTATAAAATATGATGCATCATTGAGAACGTAACATTATATTACGATTACACAACTTTATACATACGCCCCCCCCCCCCCCCCCCCCCCCCACCCCCATTCTCAACAAAATATATAAAGATATACGTTAAATGATAAATTTAAATCCCAATTCTCATAATATTATTTACCTTGATGCCCTCTTATTTTTTTAAAAAAATGATCTTCTTTAGTAACTTAATAAATACTTATTCATAGTTTAATATCTTAAAGTTTAATGTTATTTGTTTTCAATGGGTTTGAAATGTGCTTAGAATATAGTTTATACATTTAACTAATCATCATCATGTTGTAAAGGTTAATATCATTTACATTGACTCTCTTATTTGGACTCTATTTGGATACTATTGTAGTAACTTCACTTGGGGAACACATTTGTATTAGACTATTATAACCAATCAACTGTATATTGTATATTCTATAATCTTATTCTTATGTAATGTCTCTTTCATATTATTTTTCTTTCTATTAAAGTAATAGAAAATAAGGATTGTATTATTTTTAAAACATTAAAAAATGACAAATTTCTGCTTGAACAATTCAGAAATATGTTACTAGAAGTTTTCTTGCTTGGCGCTCAGTACATAGAGGACAGTTCTAGGTGTGGTCTGCACGGTGTCAGTATAATGTGACTTGGTGGGGGATCACACATGCGTCTGCGGCATGGTACTCCAGAATGGCAGCGCTTTGAATACTGTCTAAACCAGACACAATTATATTTCAACTCTTTCTAGGCTGTGTGTATTCTGTAAAACAATCATGTTTCCTCTATATGACTATTTATTTACAGCATTTATGTTAACAGCTTGATTTTAAACTTTTAATTCAGCAAATACAAAATGTATTATTCAAGTATTTAATTATGATTACATCTCAACTTGTATAAGTGTCATTTCACTATTGCCGTCAACTAGGTATCAGACAAGACTAATGACTAAGAATTATATGTAGGTTTAGTATCTTCCGTGAGCAACTGGTCGCTAATCCATGATTATGTACCTGTCACTTCTGAGGTCGCAGGTTTGGGAGACACAGTCTGCCAGTTACTTTTGAAAGGAAGGTTGTTCTACTTAAGACTTTTCTCCTGCAATAAAACTATACATGCCGCATACTGTAGAGCCTAAACATGAAAATAGTGTCAAACCAATTGATGGCTTTAAGAGTTCGCCACGTATATTCACTTAGTGACCCAACAGCCGACCACATAATCTCTCAAATGTTGCTGACTCCAAATATTAAGATGTATTGTAATCATCTAAATAATAGCATGGATATGAAATAAAGTTTGATTCTTTCCCCAACTCTATGTATATGTATGATGTACGTTTATATGTATCTTCCATCCTGACATGTAGTGCATTTATTATTATATTTTTCTACTATTCAAAGAATTATGGTATATACTTTTATGTTATGAAATATATCAATCTTGATAAAAACATCTAACCAAGACAGGTGGGCCGGGTTGTTAACTGGTGCTAGGTTAGAGAACAGAAATTTTGGTTGCATGCATGGCTTCATCTCGGTGGTAGGTTACCTGAAAAAGTAATCAACAATAAGTTACATAAGATTTTGTTTGCCGATACAGGAATTCTTTCCTTTGTTTCTAATTGTTTCTCAGTCTTTTTAATACTTCTCATTTTCATTGCACATCGCACAACTGTTGTTAATCTAACATGTACGGTTTTAGGTTAGTAATACTTCACTTGAGGGACATCTAAAACTATAAAAATAATATTATACCGCCATATGTTTCGTACCAGTTCTACCCATGAAGACTTGGAGCATGATTTGTCTAAGTTATTGTAACGTTTTTCACAATCGAAGTAAAATGAATAAATTTAAATAAAAAAGTTAAAAAGATGAAAGTAATCTGACAATGCATCTGTTATTAAAATGAATGCTGATTCACATATCTCAGGGACGCTTACACTCGAAATCGTTGTTTTGATAGTTATCTATAATATTTTATTTCGTTAAGTCAATCTTTAAATATATAGTTAATTGATATGATAACTCACTTAAGAATTACCTCCATCACGTGACGGTAGTAAGATTCTTACGCCCTAGAAATTAGAGCTGTGTAAAGTGGTAGGGGATTTTTTTTATTAAAAATGCATAAGATGTCTTATTTCTTTGTGAATATAGGAACATTGGAATGTTTTTATGATTTTTACCAAGTTTGGATGACATTGAGAACTGTTTGATGGACATTTTAAAAATTGGAAGTGATACACTGCAACAAATGGGCAGAATTGTTAAAAAAGTAGGGGTGGCATCAAACTATCGGAATTGTGAAAAAGCAACCTGGTCAATCCCATGTTTTTTTTCTCTGTATAATTGGACCAACATAGTACTATCTTTGGGAACAAGGTACTTTAAGAAACATCGGTAATGTATCCAGTATTCCAGAAGTGCATTTCTCTATATTTAGAAGACGTATAGACAACATGCTGCATCAGGCATTACATGTTTTATTTTTTGTACACTCAATAATATGTATAATTATGTTCTTGAGCTTTTGAACGCTTAGAATGAAACATATTGCAATATACATTGGATGGGATAATGACGAACCCGCATAAGAGTAATTTAGCATGGATTTGAACGAATACGAGGGTTTATACATGATCACAAGTGTAATGGCGGTTTTAACTATGATAGGCGTGGTGCTGTAGCAAAGTAACAATCACCAGTCATTGCTGGGTCTGAATCAAGTACTCACAAAAATATTTATTATTGAAGGAGATGCGACAAGTGTATTTGTTTTGTACTCTCTCTCTCTCTCTCTCTCTCTCTCTCTCTCTCTCTCTCTTCAATCTGTATGTTTCGTTACTCCTCTCTACATCCACACGATACGAAACTGACTGTCACAAAATTACATTACATATGATATAATATCCTTTAATCCGCCCCATCGTATTTATAGGAGTTACTTTGTTTACAGCCATGGATAACCATACACTTAAATAAAGGTAAGAGAGTCGCTTCTCTTGAGAAGTCCGATATTGATAATGTAACTATAACCATTGTTACCTATTAACCAGATTCTGTAGAAAAATCTTCATACGATAGTTACATATCGTATAGTATTATCATTATTATCTCCGAACCAGGTTCTGTAGTGGTGAGGTTATCACGTCTGCTTTACACGCAAAAAGTTCTGAGTTCGAACCTCAGCAGAACCATATATTTTAGCGAAATCTTTATCCTATGGCATTTAGGACGATATTGTACGATAATAAAGCGATTATGATGCCGTAACTAAAAAGTAATGTAAATTTCTCTTGACGAATTGTTGCTCAACAGTAGTTCGCTATCTAATTGTACTTTACACAAAACTGTTTAGTTATGTTTCGTATTCTTATATATAAAAAAATTGACCTAAGTGTAGATAACATTAAGTTTTTTTTATTTAAATCATCGTCTTTGGATAACGCCAATAATATTTAGACTTCTATTTTTTGATAAAATCTCGTTAGCCGGACTACGTTATTCGTTCCTGGCTGTTATGTATTCATACGCGTTCACTTTGCCGGATATAGTTTAATACTTCACTTGAGGGACGTCTCAAACTATATAAATAATATTTTCTTAAGACGTTATTCCATAAACACACATTATTGAACGAAATATTTTTTTTGTAAAGGATTATAAATGCATGAATTGATAATTTCAATCTATCTTTTATATATAAGTGTTTAAAACATGTTCATTGGGTAACGTCAGTACTTTTATTTGTCGATAAAATCGTAATACAAGGATAAATTAATGAGGGTTTGAGTTTATCTAGTGAATATTATACGTTTTTATTAAGACTATTTTGTCATTTACCCTCTATTTAATACTAAATTACTTGAAGCAAAGGAGCACCTAACACTGTTTAGCTGAACAATTATAGAAGTTTACAGTATATACCTAAAGAATCAATTGACAAAGTCAATGGAACAATTAATTCACTCTCCTTCGTACTTCGCTAACGCCGACGAACACTTGCGTGCATACAGCACCGCTCATCAAGGGTGAAGATTTTTATCAAAAGCATAAATTCTGCTTCATTTTTTCTGGTATGTGTTATGTTATGTATTTAGTTGATATATAGTACTTGTGAAAATATATCAAACGAACACACAAGAATGGAAACAAATAAATCAGAATGTGTGACCATTTTTACATATATGACCATTTTCACATATATGACCATTTTCACATATATAACAATTTTCACATATATGATCATTTTTACATATATAACGATTTTCACATATATGATAATTTTTACATATATGACCATTTTCACATATATGATCATTTTCACATATATTACCATTTTTATATATATGAATTCACATATATGACTTCACATATATAAAATTTTCACATATATGCCTTTTTTATATATATATATATGTCTGTTTTTACATTTATGACTTTTTTCACATATATGACCATTTTCACATATATGACAATTTTCACATATATGACCATTTTCACATATATGACTATTCAAACATATTTGACCATTTTCACATATATGATCATTTTCACATATATGACCATTTTAACATATATGACCATTTTCACATATATAACCTTTTTTCATATATATGACCATTTTCACATATATAACCTTTCTTGCATATATAACCTTTTTACATATATACATGTAATCTTTTTGACATATATAACCTTTTTTTTACATATATGACCATTTTACATATATGACCATTTTTAATAATACTGATGGTTTTTGGATGCCACCATTGTAAAGCATTTGTAATTGCAAGTGATTAATTTTGATCGCCGTGAGCGGTACTAGCTTATGTATGTTTTGGGACGTTTTATCGGACTTTTAGTAGTGTTAGTTCTACTTTTATAAGCCCGTGTGGTTACGTCTAAGAATAGAATCACTGTCGATCTCTGCAGAGCGGTAGGAATCCTCCGAATGGGTGTCATGTTCGTTTTGTCATTTTTTGTCATGTTCACTATTGTGGTTAAATGATCAACCACTGTGTGATTGCAGGGAGCTATGAGTGATGGCAAGAATAGGATCACTGTGGATGCATGTCATACGATGATAGAATTTGCTGAAACTCTGCAGTTCTGCAGGTATCAACGTTCTAGATTCATTCTGCATATTCATTTGCTGATATATTTTTTAATCTGTATATTAATTTGTTGTTTTTTTGTACATGTAGAGTGAACCTGGAATCTTCCTTCCTGTTGGCGTCGAATAACCTATAATGTTTTGGTACGCCGTAAAACCCTATT